>CABHPR010120051.1:0-20927 GCA_902168415.1 Peromyscus melanophrys
GCAGGCCAAAATGAGGCTCACTGATTAGAGACTGTCCCCTGTCCTTAGGTCCCTAGGTGTAGTGGGAAGTTTCTCAGGTCTGGCCTGGCCTGGCCCTGAGGTCCAAACAAATCTCTCTCACCCCACCGTCCCGCAGTGCTTATAAAATAATCATTCAGAGACTTAATATTAATTACCAATTGTATGGCCTGTGGCAGGCTTCTTGCTAGCTAGCTTTTATAACTTAACCCATTTCTATTAATCTATAAGTTGCCATGTGGCCATGGCGTTACCGGTCTGCTGGCATCTTGCTGCTCCTTTGGTGGTAGCTGGTGTCTCTCCTGCCTCTGCCTTTCTTCTTCCTGTATTTGTCTTGGATTTTCTGCCTGGCTATAACCTGACTTGCCATAAGCCAGAGCACCTTCTTTATTAACCAATCACAGCAACACATATTCAGAGCATACAGAAAGACCATCCCACAGAACCTAGGGAAATTCAACTTTTAACAGTAGATTTGGTCATCTGTTGCCTCAAGTCATATGGCATGAAAAAACAATCTGCCTCAACTGCTGATCTGTCATCAAAAACCACAATTGGATTTGAGGCTTTTGAGGGCACCAGTCTTATCTTTAGGCGAGAAGTGTCAGTCATTCACCTTTGGAAACTGATTCACTTCTGCTCCCCACACAGGAGCCCTGTGTGGCCTGCACTGTACTTGGCTTATTTCTCATATAGGTTTGTGGGGTTTTTTTTGTTGTTGTTGTTGTTTTAAAAAAAAAAAACTCTTTGGGTGCCTGCCACCAAGCTCCCAAACAAATACATGGAGACTAATTCTTACTTATTATTGCCCAGCATTACCTTGGCTTGTTTTTAGCCAGCTTTGCTAACTTAAATTATCCTGCTTCTCTTTAACTATATTTTGCCTCTAGGCTTTTTACCTTTCTTTATTATATATATATCGTTCTTTCCTTCTTGCTCCATGGCTGGCTGTGTGGCTGGATGGCTGGCCCCTGGTGTCCTCCTCTCCTTCTCCTTTTCTTCCTCCTCTATCTCTTCTGTGGAGCCTGAATTTCTCCTCCTATTTATTCCCTTTGCCTGGCAGTTCCACCTGTTTCTCTCTCCTGCCTAGCTACTGGCTGTTCAGCTCTTGATTAGACCAATCAGGTGTTTTGGACAAGCAAAGTAACACGGCTTTGCAGTGTTAAACAAATGCAACATCAAAGAATGCAACACATCTTTGCACCATTAAACAAATATTCTTCAGCATAAACAAATATAACACATCTTAAACTAATATTCTGCAACATCCCCCCTCTTTGTACAAATAAAAATGAAAGGTTTTAGCTTTAACATAGTAAAACTATATACAACAAAAAGAGTTATCAAGTAAGAAAATTCAATTTATAATATTTGGTCCATATGTATTTAGCAAATTCAGAGAAAATACTCCATTATCTATCTTATCTTGTGATTCCAAAGTTTTATACCTAATTTACTTTCTATCATAACTAAGGAACACTATAACTCCAACTATTTAGTCTTTAACCCCATCAAAGACCCCAGATGTAACATTACCTAACAACAGAGACACCTGACTGCCTGGACAGTCACCCAAATTCTTCTGCAAGACTTAGACATCTATCTTTGGCCTACAGGCCAAGAATATCTGGCAGAATTTTCAGTGAATCGGGAAATTTGAAGGATTGTCCCATCTTGCATTGGCAAAGTTCATCAGCCACGTTCCTCTGTGTCCTGCAGAATATCTGGCAGACACTTCTGTGAAGCAAGAATCTGAAAGGACTGGCCTGCCTGGTCATGGCAAAGTTCAACAGTCTTTTTCCTGTGTCCCTTTTGTCCTTTCTGTACAGCACACTGTCAGCAGTCAAGGCCAGAGCAGTTTCTTGCCCAAATGCCTAGCCTTGCCACATTGATTGCAAACTCCATATGGAGTTTCTTCAATGCCCATCATCCCTTTATGAAGTAAATTGGTGCTGTCAGGAACAGATATGTCTCATTGTCATGAAAAATCTTAGGTTATTAAACATCTTAAATGCCATATTCTGTAGGTCTTTGAAAATCATTTATCTGTTTAAAATATATATGTTTAACCTTGAAAACATACCAATAAGAGCAGAAAAATATATACAGTACAACAAAAATAACTTTAAATTTGTATCAGTATGCCAAAATCCATGCCAATACAAAATATCTGATATTAATAGTTGTCTTTTTATCCTGTATTCTTCGATTCCCCTAAATGATAACAAACATCCCTAACCCACAAAATAACCAACAACCAATCATCTACCCCATCTCTTGGGAATGTTTGCATCATCTCCTCTAAACTGTTTCCTGTTGTCTATGAGCAAGGGCATCTTTAGAGGTCCCTGAGAAAATTGAGATAATAGCCAAGTCCTGGGAAGACCAAATGTAACCTTTCTTGATATATATCACCTGTCAAGATTCAAGAGGTCTCCCCTGATCAAACTTGATCCATATTACCTGGAAAGAATCCACTCCCTGTGGAAACAAAAGCATATTCTCTTCCCCAAAGCATATTTGACTTCCATTTGACAAAAACATTTTTTATTTACATTTTAAAGTTAAGGCGTTCCTAAATTATATAGACTGGTTTATTTCAGCAGTCCCTCTTTCAATCTCATGTCTCTTAGCAGCTGTCATTTGCTTATTAGTAATCAAAAAATTCTAAATCAACACAATACTATGTAGGATCCAGACTCCCTATTTCCCATTGTCACGTGGCTTTTTTCTTTTCTATTACTTTTACTCTTTCTTTAAATACTTTATTATTTTTAAACTATTTCTTTCTATGAGTTTCTATACCTTTTCTCTTTTCTTTCATAAGCTTATGCACATTTTTAAACACATTAGAATCTGTTTAGAGGTTTTATTCCCATCTGGATCTCTTTTACAGCATATCTCTAGTCTTTTTTTGACCACATGAGTCTTTAAACTGCTAAGCGACACAGCTAGGACCTCCACCGCAGCTTTGACATCTGGCTCTGCCTGTTTCTTAGGTCTTTGAGAGCCAAGCCTAAAGTTCACTGACCCAGAGGTAGGTGACCAAGAACTTCATTCAATGCCCCCGGCTCTGGAATGCCAGTGCCCTGTACTGTGGCCAATGTTTTTTTATTTCTACTTAGTGTGAAAAAGACTGTTTAAATGTTCTGCTGTACAGCAGAGACTCTTAGAAGAGCTGCAACTTTTTTGTTGTTGTTATTATTTTTTTTTCTCCTCTGGTTTCTCAGGCCTTATCTGGACATTTTGGCCCCATCTTGGGTGCCAAATGTTATGAGGTTTTTTTGTTGGGTTGTTTTTTGTGAGTGTTTTTGTTTTGTTTTGTTTTTACTCTTTGGGGCCTGCTACCCAGCTCCCAAATAAATGTATGGAGACTTATTCTTACTTATGAATACCCAGCCGTAATTGGCTTGTTTCTAGCCAGCTTTTCTAACTTAAATTATCCCATTTCTCTTTAACTACCTTTTGTCTCTGTGCTTTTTGCCTTTCTTTATTCTATATATCTTTCTTCCCTTCTTACTCCATGGCTGGAGTCTTCTATGTAGCCTAGATTTCTCCTTCTATTTATTCTCTCTGCCTGGCAGCCCCACCTATCCCTCTCCTGCCTACCTATTTGCTGTTCAGGTCTTTATTAGACCAATCAGATGTTTTACACAGGCAAAGTAGCACAGCTTCACAGAGTTAAACAAATGCAACATAAAAGAATGCCACACATCTTTGCATCAACAAACAAATATTCCACAGCAGAAATGAATGTAACACATCTTAAACTAATATTTCACAACAGGTTTGTTCCATCCAGGTGTCCTTTTAGTACCTTTGTGAACCCCCAGACCCTGTCTTGTCTCTAGCTTTGGAACAGAGCCCCTCTTTTGCCTTTCTTATTCTAACCCTCTCTTTTACTCAGTCACACAGAAGCAGCTCCTAGCCTACCATTTGTCCCAGGATTCCTTAGGGTATAATTGCACTAGACTGTTTTAGAGTACTTCACTCTGGATCAACCTTCATTTGTAAAACTCAATATAAAATCCAGGTTTCTTTTTTATTTTTTTTTTTGTATTAAGTATTAGTTCTGTTTTATTACTTTGGTTTTTTTTAAGACCCCAAATATGTATAAATTGATTTTTTACTGCTGTGTTCCTTAGGATCTACATTGTTCCCTTATCTCATTCTCTTGAAGGTTTCATGCTTTTCTCCTTCAAGTATTTCCTGGAGATATTCATATACAACAGAATACGCCAACAATATTCAGATATGTGCATCCTTTATACAATCAAATTTTAAGCATTTTTTTCTATTCCAAATCCCACATAAACTGTGCTTCCTGGAAAGCTGTGAGGTGAGTAGAGGGAGCTCAAAACAATACTGACTGACAGAAGTGCTGAGCCACCATGGCAGGGACACCTCCCAGAATCTTTGACAAACAATCTGACAACCCCACTGAAATCTTTATCCTTAGGGCTAGATCTAGTCCTACAGCAGTGGCTACTATAGCTCCACCCTAATAAAGCTGCAAGTTATCTCCACAGAGATCAAGCATATTCATTAGGAAAATAACAATTACACACAAGACTACAAAGTGTGTGTATTTGTGGGGTGTGTGTGTGTGTGTGTGTGTATGTTCTTTAAACTTATTTTTCGGGAAGAAAACTATAATTATATGCAGTCCCTACACTCAGCTCTCATCCTGGATCTCTGGGGATGTGAAGGTCTGTCTCAAAGGTCCATATCTGATGAACTAAGAGAAACTCATCAATATGTCTCTGATGAAAACCTCCACATGTTATGAAGTGACAGGAGCACAAGGTTTTCAATGAAAGTTCACACTAAAATAAAAGATGATTTTATGTAACTCCTGTGACTTTGTTGGAGTCCTATCAGAAAACTGTTCTTTCCTCTCTTGTCCTTAGTGCTACTTCCTGCAAAGATCTTTCTTTCCCATCTGGTGTCTACCCTAATTGTCATCATAGGACCTACATCCAGTGACTGATGGAGGCAGATACAGAGACCCACAGCCAAGTACGTGGCCAAGATCCTGGAGTTCATTTGAAGAGAAGGAGGAAAGATTATAAGAGCAAGGAGGGTCAGAATCATGATCGGAAAAACCACCCAGATAGCTGACCCGAGCTAGTGGAAGCTCATGAACTCTGGACTGACAGCTGGGGAGCCTGCATGGGACTGAACTAGGCCCTCTGAATGTGGGTGAAAGTTTCATGACTTGATTTGTTTGTGGGTCCCCTGGCAATGGAACCAGGACTTATCCCAGGTACACGAACTGACTTTTTAGGGCCCATTCTCTATGGTGCGATGCCTTACTCAGCCTTGATACGGGGGCAGGGGGAGGGTTCGCGGGGGGGGGGGGGGGGGGGGGGAGGAGCTAGGTCCAGCCCCAGATTGGTATGTCAGCCTGTGTTAACTACCCAAGGGAGGACTAACCCTCTATGAGAAGGGGATGATGGTGGGATGGGGGTAGGTTGGGGGAAGCAGGAGAAAGGGAGGGATTGGGAACAGGGGTTGGTATGTAAAAAGAAAAATTTTTTAAATAAAAATATAATAATAATAATAATAATAATAATAATAATAAACTTTAACTGTCTTGTTACATATCTATGCACATCAGGGAGACTCAGGATTTCTTTGATGCCAGAATTTTGCTCACTTATCCTAAAACATTTGCTTTTATTATCAAGAAATTCTCTGGAAAAATTAATAAGTTTCTGCTCTGTTTCTAGTCACTCTTGATATTGGCAGGTACTATGAACATATTTTGTTGCACAGAATTTGAACATCTGATTTCTTTCCTCCCATCCTTTCCCATATTTCTTTCTTCCACTTAATTACTGCTGTTTGGAAACTGCCATCATGCATCATGAAACTGCTTCTTTGTTAAACTGAAACCAAATCATACTGATACTGTTATTTCTTTAAGCATAGCTGTGAATGCGGTCTCCCACCTTATACATGGTGATTCCATGATCCATATTTCTATTAATTGTCTGCCTCACTAATGAAACACTTGGAGCATTAAATAAATGCCATCTCCTGAGTGCATTTTTTTCCTAGTATACTACCTGAATTGGGGCTTTGCCTCGTTCATTCCCCTACCTACTACTTTTGATATTTTTTATGCGTAACCTTTAAGTCTACACCTTCCCTATAGAATGGAATTGGCATGACAGAAGTGCAAGTTCCATGTCCAGTATTTAGGAGACACTCAATGATTGCACACAGAATTGATGGACAGACAAATGAGTACACATATACTTCAGTTAAAGCATATGCAACTCTGTATCAGAATTACTGTTTTTACTGTCTCCTCAGCCATTTCTTTTTAATAGTTCGTAAGCACAATAAGTAAGAATGGGAGGAAAATTTTAGCCAGACTCAAAGCTCTGCGTTTATTTTCTGAGTCATGCTGGAACACTTGACATGGAACAGAACACCCTCTCTTTCAATCTAAGGCATAAAGCTGACAGCAGCTTGCACACCCTTTGCCTGGTAAACTAGCTCCAAATGGAGTTCAAGAGTCTCTCAACTTGCTCATTCTGGTTTACTACCTATTCCCTGATTTCCAAGTGGAACCTGAAATAATAGTACTTCTCTGTAAATAGTTCATTGTCTACAATGTAAGGAAACTAGGGCTGATTTTCTTCATATGGAAAGTTGAGAACTGACTAGGCTCCTTATACATAGCCTCACCATTTTTCAGTGTACTGTCAGAATTGGTGATAAACCAACATTCAGCAGAAAGGTTGCTTCCAGACAAGCACTGGCAAATTCCTCCCAATGAAGATATCCAATTAAAGTCTAAAGTAGTAATTCTATAAAGATACAAATTTATATTAAAGTATGTTTATTTTCCTTTTAATTAGGTATATAAGTACAGTTGATATTGAAATATCCAAATATAAAGTATCAAAATCTTAATTATATGGTATATTGTTCTGACAAACATTAAAACTTATTTTGTATATAAATTATTATAAGAACTGTATGAATAAAAGGTCTTCCAAGTCTTCTGTGTGTTCTAAATATTTTATATACTAACATACCAGGCAGAAATTCCTTTTTAAGTTTTATTGAACTATGGGATATAAAACTACTTCAGTATTAAGAAAAATGTTTTTCTTCCAAAGGTCTCTAATTCTGGGCATGTGATCAATTTCTAGAGGCTGAGTTATCACAGGGAGGAGATTCAACTGGAGCAAAGAGTAAGTATAAAAACTTCCTGGTGTGTATATGTCTATATCTACAAAGCTATCTTGAATCTCATTACGTATTTATAAAATGCAACACTCAGAAAATAAACACATTTTTTATAATAGATACCTATGAATATATAAGGGACTAGGCACATTCATATTTGTGCCTAGTATTTTTTATATATTCCAAAATTATGAATACATATGTAGATAATAATAGGTATAAATAGTTTTAATAATCAAACAACCTCTAAAGTGGTAACACCACTCCTCTGTTAATTACCAACATCAACACTAAATCTTGCACAGGAAATAATCTAGAAATAAATGGGATGGTGATTTGTACACCTGTGCATATGTGTTCATGTATGTTTTTTCTAACAGAAAAGTTACTCTCATCTTCAATGGTCAAAGATACTTCTCCAGCTTTACTTATCACATATGATCTCTAGTCTAGAGTGAGTTAAAGAAATGTCCATATTTTCCAATGGTCTAGTTCAATAACTCAGTCTGTAGAATTCCCAAAAGATTGACAAAAATTCAATGAGAGATAAAGTACTTCCCAAGAACAATGCCATTATTTCTTCCTCCCTGGGTTCAGACCACAGATATAGTCAGACTCAGAAGTCTTTAGGCAAAATAATAGAAATTGGAATGAGTTATTCATACATTCATATACCCATACATTCAAGTTATTTCTGCATACAAAAATTGTTTTTTGTATGATTTATGTTTTTAACATATGCTTTCCCTTCTGCTACATATAATCTGAGCCCTTTCAATAACCATAAATATCTCTTAGAGTAGAGGACTTGCAGATCAAAACTAAAATTCCTGACCTAGATTTAGTGTTACAGACCTTTTGGTGAGAGAAAAATTAGCTTATTTTGTTAGAGTTTGTGGACACTTTTCTTTACATCCCACACAGCTAAACTAATTCCAACCAAGTGCATCCCACTCAAGCAAGATCCCAGCCTTACATGGTGCTGGCCGCATGGGTCCCATAAGGTTGCCCTCTTTTTTCTCAGGCCACCCACAATGACCTTCTGGCTCAGATAGAGTATTTGCTTGATCCACAGCTCATATTCTCCAGAAGTGTGTATGGTTCCCTCTCTCCTTTTATTGAGACATCTATTGAAATTTTGTTTTATTAGTGACCTTTCCTGTTCCAAGACCATAATAAGCACCATGAACTCAGGAGTCTTTTAACTCACTGTGGTATATTCACTCTCTTGGCTTTCAGGAGTTTAATGAAATTAAATGTGTGAGTTTAAGGTGCTTTTTAGAATCTCCGCATGACTGAGAACCTGGAAGCATTGTGGAGTTTATGGTTTCCAACAATTGGGAAGACACATGTGAAGGGGAAAATGTTAAAACTTCTCCTTCCTGCCAAGTAGTCATGGAGGCTGAATCATTTCCTTCTAAACAAAGCAGTGAGCATGGGGGTAGCTGATGAATATCAGAGATCCCACAGAGTAAAATGTCATTGCTAAGAAATAACAGCTTCTCTGGCACTAGTCAAAAACATTTTCTTAGAAAAAAAACTATTTCAAATTTCAGTGTATATTTAGAGAATAGTTTAGACATTTATTATAAATTTAGACTTGAAGTGTAGCCTTTCCATAGACATTTCTCTGAGAATCAGAGTCAAGATGTCTGGTTATTATCATCACATTTGATGTCAATGCAATAAGGTCTCAAAATTCATGGCATACATTATTAGAGCCATGGAAACCAAGTTATCATATGTAATGTGGAGCTATTTGATATCTATAAAGACTAAGGGAATAGATTGAAAAATGGAGTTTAGGAGTATTTAATAAAATAGGAACAAAATAAGCATTTGAAAAATCATAATGGCAACAGACAGAGTGGTGGCTTATATCTGAAATTTCAGTTCTCAAGAGGCTGAAGCGGAAGAATGAGAAATCAAGGGCCGCCTGAGCTATACAGCAAGTGCAAGAGTAGCAAGACCTTGTCTCAAATAAATAGGGCCTTAAACCAGGATTTCAAAGTCTTTAATGCTAGTTAATGTTTTCAGTTTCCATCTTCTACCTTGCTCACCCCACCCTTACCCTGTTGTATCTCTTCCTGTTCCATACTGCGCTTTTACCCCCTCTATACCAGTACATTCCTTCTCCCTTATATGAAGCCCCTCACCATAACCCCTTAGTAATTGCTTGACCTCTACACACATTCCTAACAAAGCATACATATCAAACAATTCAAAACTAATATTCACAGATGAAGAAAAACATGTAATATTTGTCTTTCTGTGCTTGGTTACCTCACTCAGAATGATTAACCCAATTCCCTCCTTTCACTTGCAAATTTCATAATTACATTTTTCTTAACAGCTGGCTAATATTCCATTGTGTAAATAAACCAAGTTTCCATTATGAATTCATCAGTATATAGACATCTAGATTATTTCCATTTTCTGGATATTTTTAATAGGACAACAATGGACATGGATAAGCAAGTATCTCTGTAGGAGAATATAAAGTCCTTTGGATATATGGCCAATAATAATATAACTGGGCCCTGTCTTTTCTGTTTTCAGCTTTTTGAGAAACCTCCACAATTATTTCCATAGTGGTTGAACCAGCTTATTTTGTTAGAGTTTGTGGACACTTTTCTTTACATCCCACGCAGCTAAACTAAAGCCAACCAAGTGCATCCCACTCAAGTAAGATCACTACAATCACTGAATTCCATACACATATCCATACCAGCATGATCAGGATTAGATTTTTTGGAACTTAACCATTCTAACTGTGATAAGGTGGAATCTAAAAATAGTTCTAATTTTTATTTGCCTGGCTTTCAGTGTCCTCAAGTTTTTGTTACACAAGTCCTTCACTTGCTTGATTAGTTACCCCAAGATATTTTTGAGGTGATTGTGAAAAGTTCTGTTTCTTTGATTTCTTTCTCAGTGTGTTTTTCATTTTTAAATAGGAAGGTTACTGGCTAGTATGTACTAATTTTGTATCCTGTTACTTTGATGAAAGTGATTATCAACTGTAGAAGTTTCCTGGTCAAGTCTTTAAGAGTTTCTGTGTAGAAAATGATATAATCTGTAACCAAGGGTACTTGGACTTTTTTTTTCTTTCCTATTTATATCCCTTTATGTTCTTCACTAATTGCTGTAGGTCAAAATTCAAGTACTATGTTCAACAGTAGCAGGGACATGGGCCATCTTTGTCTTGTCCCTGACTTTAATAAAGGTGTTTTGAGTTTTTCTCTATCTAGGGTGATGTTTTTGCAGTTTTCCTGTATATTGTCTTTATTGTGTTGAGATGTAGCCCCTGTGATCCTATTTTCTCCATAACTTACATGATGAATGGGTGTTAGATTTCGTCAAACACCTTTCCCATGTCTGATGAGATGTTCTTGTGTTCTGTCTTTTAGTATATTTGTGTGATGGGTTATATTTATCAATTCGTGTTTGGTCAATCATTCCTACATCTTTGAGTTTTAATAAATGCAGCTCTTTTTCTTTAGATTGTCTCTAAAAATCATTTGAGTTTTTGAGTGTGACTTATTTTGTTTAACTTAATGTTTTTTAGCTATCCCCATTTTCCTGAAAGTGTCATTATTTCATCTTTAAAGTAAAACTCAGTTGTATCTAAGTATATATTTTATCCATTCCTATGTTGTTGGGTATCTGGGGTTGTTCTATTTCCTAGCTATTGTGAATGGTGGAAGAACAAACACTGATCAGCAAGTATCTATGTGGTATGTTGGCTTAGAATCTTTCAGGGGTACACTAAGGACTAGTCTAGCTGGCTGGGATGGCAATGTGCATTTCCAACAGCACTGAACAAGGTTTCTTCTTTCCCCACATCTTCACCAGTATCTGTTGCCATTTGCTTTCTTGATGACTGCCATTCTGATTTGAGGGAAATGGAATCTCAAAGAAATTTTAATTTACATTTCCCTAATTGTTAATCATATTGAACATTAAAATAAATTATCTCTTATTTTTGAGATTACAATATAATTACATTTCCCCTTCCCTTTCTTCCCTCCAAACTATCTCATATACACTTACTTGAAATCTTTCAAATTCATGGCCTCTTGTAATTACTTAATGTTACATGCTTATATGTTTCTAAACATAATCTTCTCAGTCTGTATAATATTGCTTGTGTATATGTTTTCAGAGCTAATCATATGGTACTGTACAACCAATTGCTGTACTCTTCATGGAGATAGTTTATTCTTCTCTCAGCATTTCTTATCCATCTGTAATGTTTTGTCAAGGGTCTTCTTTTGGAGGAGAGGTTACAACCACCACTTTACTCAACCAGAATAATAGTTAACTATATTCTAAATATTGTCCTTGTCTAAGTTCGGGTTGTTATTGCTGAGAAGAGACACCATGACCACAGAAACTCTTGTAAAGAAAACATTTCATTGGGGTGGCTCATTCACAGTTTCAGAGGTTCAGTTCATTATCATCATGATGGGGAGCATGGGGGCGTGCAGGCAGACATGGAGCTAGAGCTGAGAGTCCTACATCTTGCACACAACAGGAAGTCAACTGATTGTTACACTGAGGGAAGCTTGAGCAAAAGAGACCTCAAATCCCCCTCCACAGTGACACACTTCCTCCAACAAGGCCACACCTCCTAATAGTGCCACTCCCTTTGGGGGCCATTTTCTTTCAAACCACCACAGTCCTTATACATATAGATAAGTGTAGTCCTCATTCCCCATCATGGAAAATTCTCTTTGAAACTGATCAAGAGCACTACAGAAAACCACAAGCAATCAAAACACAGAGTTGTGGAGCCCAGACCCAACCAGTAAATCTATAAAACAACTCCTGTACTTATGGCTCAAGGAAAATTACAGGTTTGGGGGGAGAAAGATTGCAAAAGCTAGAATATCAGGGAGTTTGCTGTGAGGCTTTGTCTCTCAGTAATGTCAGAAGTTACACTCATAAATTCTCAATAGCCTGTTGAACAATTTTACAAGTAATTCTTGGCCATATGTATTTATTTTATTTTTAGAACTGTTTATTCAGTTTATTAACCCATGTATTGATTAGAATTTTTTGTTTAGTTTTTTTCAGTCATTTATAAATTCTATACATTAATAACCTGTCAGTAGGCAGTTTTCAAGGATTTTTTTTTCTCAATCTGTAGGTTGTTTTTCCATATGTGCTGGTTTCCTTTACCATGCAGAAGCTCTGAAACAGGATATAATCCCATTTGTCAGTTCTTGGGTCTGTTTTTGTGTTTTTCCAGTCCTTTTCCAAAAGTACTTGCTGCAGTCTATTTTTAGATTTCTCTTATTCACTTTTTTTAAAAGATTTATTTATTTATTTTGTATACAGCATGTATGACCAGAAGAGGGCACCAGATCTCATTACAGATGGTTGTGAGCCACCATGTGGTTGCTGGGAATTGAACTCAGGACCTCTGGAAGAGCAGTCAGTGTTCTTAACCTCTGAGCCATCTCTCCAGCCCCACTTTTTTTATTAAGAAACTTAATAAAAGTTTAATAAGTTTCCTGGGTTACCTCACTCAGGATATTTTCTAGTTCCATCCATTTGCCTGCAAACCTCATGATGTCATTGTTTTTCTCTGTTGAGTAGTACTCTGTTGTGTATATGTACCACATTTTATTTATCCATTCTTCAGTTGAAGGGAATCTGACTTGTTTCCAGGTTCTGGCTATTACAAATAATGCTGCTATGAACATAGTTGAGCATGTGTACTTGTGGTATGATTGAGCATTCCTTGGTACTCACTCATAAGTAGATACTAGATATAAAACAAAGGATAACCAGACTGCAACTCACAACTCCAGGGAGGCTACCTAGTAAAGAGGACCCTAAGAAAGACACAGGAATCCCCCAGCAACAGAGAAATGGATGAGATCTACATAAGCAAACTGGAGGTGAGGGGGAGTAATGGAGGGCAAGGGTGGGGGGGGAAGAGAGCTTAGGGGAGCAGGAGGTCCTAGCTGGATAAGGAACAGAGTGGGAGAACAAGGAAAGAGATACCATGACAAATGAAGACTCCACGGGAATAAGAAGAAGCAGAGTGCTAAAGAGGTCCCCAGAAATTCACAAAGATGACTCCACTATAGACTACTGGCAATGGTCGAGAGAGTGACTGAGCTGATCTACTCTGGTGATCAGATGGCTGAACACCCTAACTGTCATGATAGAACTCTCATCCAGTGACTGATGGAAGCAGATGCAGAGATCCACAGCCAAGCCCCAGGTGGAGCTCCAGGAGTCCAGTAGAGAAGAGAGAGGAGGAATCATACAAGCAAGAGATATCAAGACCATGATTGGAAAAAACACAGGGACAGCTAGCCAAACAAGTGGAGACACATGAACTGTGAACCAATAGTTGAGGAGCCCCCATGGAACTGTACTAGGCCCTCTGGATAAGTGAGACAGTTGATTAGCTTGAACTGTTTAGGAGGCCCCCAGGCAGTGGGACGAGGACCTGTCCTTGGTGCATGAGCTGGCTTTTTGGAACATAGGGCCTATGCTGAGACACTTTGCTCAACCTTGGTGCAGGGAGGAGGGGATTGGACCTGCCTCAACTGAGTCTACCAGGCTGGCCTGACTCTCCAGGGGAGACATTGCCTTGGAGGAGGTGGGAATGAGGGGTGGACTGGGGGGGAAGGCTGGGTGGTGGGAGGAGGGAGGACAGGGGAATCTGTGGCTGATATGTAGCACGACTAGAAAATCTCGTTTATACAATAAAAAAAAGAAACTTTTCCATTCACTCTACATACCAATCACAGATCCCCTCTCCTTCCTCCTTCAGGCCCTCCAGGCTTCCTCCCCAACCCACCCCCCATTTCCTCTTCTGAAAAGGTAAGACCTCCCATGGAGAGTCAGCAGAGCCTGGTACACTCAGCCAAGGCAGATCCAAGCCCCTCCCCTCTGCACCAAGGCTGTGCAAGGTGTCCCACCATAGGTAATGGACTCCAAAAGGACAGGGAATGAGAATCTATTTTGTCTAATTTTATTAATTTGAAGTGCCTTTGGCTAGCTTCACTAGGAGTTGGTTAGTCTCACTGCTCATCTTGCAGAACTAGCTTCTTTATTCTATGTTTGATTCTTTCAGTCTCACTTGCGTTCATTTCTGCCCTCAGGCTTAGCATTTCTAACTCCCCAATCATCTTATGTTTAACTTGTTCTTGGTTTTCTTAAGCCTTAAAATGTTTCGTTAAGTTGTTTATCTGAGAGCTTCAAAATTCTGTAAATTCTATTTGTAATTATTATGCCATGTGTCTCTGTGTGATTGTTGTCTGTATGTGAGTGCAGGCATATAAACGGAAGTCAAAAGACAATTTTAGGGTTTTCTCCATCCATCATGGGACCTGGAAATCATATCCAGGCTGTGAGGTCTGTATGGCAAGCACTGTACCTTCTGAGCTGTCTTGCTGATCAGCACTTAACTTTTAATAATCTGCTCTCTTAGAGCTGTCCTAGCTGTATCCCACTGATTCAGAAAATTTATGACATCTGATTCATTTGATTTGTTTAATCTCACCCCTGATTTCCTTGGAGACCACTATTTATTCAAGATTATTTCTACTGGTATTTTGATATATTCTGTGTTTTTTCTTGTTGATCTCTAGAGTTTCCCACCCCTGTATGCTGTAATAAGATAAATAATAGAATCGTTTCAGGCTTGCTCATTTTTTCTTAGTGTGTGTGTGTGTGTGTGTGTGTGTGTGTGTGTGTGTGTGTGTGTGTGTGTTGTTGTTGTTGTTGTTGTTGTTGTTCCCACCTTTTTCTGTATACTTCCAGAGTATTCTACTACGATCTTTGTAAATTCATAGTTTTCTGGAGGGTTTGTGGGTTTGTTGTTGCTATTATTTGTTTGGCATTCTGACTCCTTCACTAGGCAAAGAATTCATGTCCACCATCTTATTCAAAGACAGAATTAATTTAACTGCAGCAGAAATGGCAATCAAAGTCATATAATAGCAATGTAATAGAGAGAAAACAAGTCTAGTAATACCTCTTCTTCACATTCTTGAAAGTATCAGATTAAAATTATCTCCTAGGCCATCATTACACAGATACCACAAGGCCCCTAAGGAACACAGAAAGCCAAGGACATTGACCTATCTTTTTTTTCTGTCATAAATGAGAATGTTGTGTGCCTTTACATTTACTTGATGAGAGACAAACAAATATAAACTAAAATTAAAGTAATTCTATTTAAAGATAGGAAAATATAATTTCGCTAAGTGGGATAAACTACAATCCAAATTTTAGAGCAAATTACCGTTTTGGTTGCACAGACTGTTATTACAAAATGATATAACTATACACTTAGGGACTCTCAACATCCAAAAGTTAATTTTTCATTCCTAGAGTCTGAGAGCACAAAACCTGAGTACCAGGTATGTAGGGTTCTCTACCTTCTCACTGTGCGCACAATCATCTTTCCCAGATGTGCCCAGAGAGCATATGAGATTTGTTTTTCCCTACCTAGTCTTAGGCAGGCAGTCCTGCCAGACTAATACTCTGTATTTATGACTTCATTTAATTTTAATATCTCTGCCTCCAAAAAAGCCAGAGTTAGGGCTTGAAAGTATGAGGCAATTTTTATAAGACATAATGCAGCCCACAGCACCATGGTAGCAAAATGTGGAAGCTCTGGGATCCATAACAAGTTCAGATCCTCAATCTACCATCTCCTAACAATAGACCTTAAAAGTCACTGTGGTATAGGTCTTTAAGCTGTAAAATTGGATACCAGTGTAAATGTCATAGAATCATTTTGATAACTAAATGAATACATATGTGGCACAGCAGATAACACTCCTTAAATAAATCTTACTACTATTATTAGATTAACTAGTTACAAGATAGGATGCTATTTTAGTCCCTAACAGCAAAGAATGTCTCTCTGGTCTATTGAATACAATTTATTTTAAAGCCTTACTTTCTGGAAATGCAGTGATACTAACAGGACAGCCATTCTCCTTTTCTCTTCAGATTGGCAGTATGTGGAAATGGTTTACAAAAGCAAATCCTTGGCCTTCAGTCCAGACCCATTGAACCAGCTCCATGAAATGAGCTCACCAAACAATATTTTAATGATATCTCTAGGTAATTTTTACTGAACATCAATATTTCAGCCTCAATGCAAAAACACAAGACAGTCTTGTAAAGGGGCAAGTCTTCATAGAGGTAAGCTCCTTGTTCAATCTTTGACATGGAATGTTTAGTCTCCTATGTGATTTAGCAACTTACCTTTTAAATGAAGTTATATGAGACTTTTATGCAAAATGTATAAATGATATACCACAATATGAGTGCATATAATTATTCTAATGATGAGCAATAACAGAATAAATGTTTACTGGCAAATGAAGGAGGTAGATTTTAGTAGAAAGCCTTTTGTTTTTTATTCCATTAATTTACAACTTAAATCTGCTTCAGAAATGATAGTGTGAATTCTGGCTAGTGTTTTTATTTTACTAAAAGAAGAAATGTCACAAGAGGAATTTTCTTTATAGGATTTATAATAATAATTTATGATTTATGATCTAGGTTAGGTTCTCACATATGAGTAACCTCATTTGATAGTACAAGTTGTTTAAAGTAGTTTCCTGAGAATCAGAAATGATTTTCACATAGTTGTATTGGATTCTTGGCTTTGGCTTTGAAAATGTGATTTCCTTTATTATAAAAGGAGAGCATGTCATTTTATTATGAAAGTTAGTATTGATTGACTGGAAGTATTCAATGAGAAAGATCTGGCCAACATTCAAGTATTCATTCAAAGTAACATCTCCAACGCATTAAAATGAATATTTTAATACATCAAGGCCATGGTTCTGTTTCAGAGATGAGATAAATGTATCAAATATTTTATTGGCCTGTGGTCTATATGATTGAGCGTGACAGTAAATGGGAAGTGATTCACTGTCCTTGTTAGTGCTGTATCAAAAGTCCCTTTCCTGACCAACATAAAGATCTTCCCTGGTTTTCTTACATGACATAAAACACTTCACTGTTAATTCACCTGCATAATATACTTGCCTGTATTTTGTATCTAAGAAGTCACAGAGCAAAAGAACACTCTTCCATGAACTGCAAACGAGGATTAAATCCATGAATAAAGATAAAGGGGAAAAGAAAAATTGGAGGGACATACCTAAAAAATACAGGTAAAAAGATTTAGATAGAAATTACCCTTAGTATTCCAAAATCCAGTAGAATGATGAATATTATGTGTGTATGATGGAATCTTCTGACCATAAACTGAAAGAACTAAGAGCTCATGCAATTTCCAGCTTTCCAAAGCTCTGTAAAGAGAAGCTGAGCAGGGTGCTATGCAGAAAATGGAATTAAAATGAGTTGATAATTGAGGAACAGGAGGACAAGCATACTCTTTCCCATCAAATTAGTTCCCTGCACTGGGATCTGAAAGATGTAATTATGTCTCTGCATATTGCATATATTTCTATCATAGTGTGAAGGTATTGCACTTAGCTGCCTAAGTAGTTTAGTTACTATTTTACTATCACAGTACATTTTGTGAATGTTTCATATTGACCGCTGCATTGGAACTAGTAATGAAGCATTCCAAAGACTTTAATTAGAATTTTATTGAAGGTAAGATAAAGGTTATTGATTGATTGAATCTGCATTGAATTAGTAGTTAACAAAAAACAACAGAGATTTACACAAAACATATCATATTAAAATCATTTCACTAAAATACTGAAGTCATTTAGACATGCTAGTGACTTACCATCCTAGGCATTCTAGTTTTAAAGTCAATTCTTTGGATATTAGTTTGGCTTTTTAAAAAAATATCATTAACAATAATTATCACGTATAAATGAAAGTAGCTTGCTTTAATTAGCAGCTGAACAGAAAAACCATTTAGATAATCTCACAAAAAGCAATTTATAGTTGTACACTGTTCATAGCCAATCAGTTTACCATAGAACATTTAGTGTTAAGAAAGACTTTCAGTAATATTCATAGGTCAAAATAGGTCCTTCACATGTTAACTATGTTCTTACACTCAAGAACAATTTCTTGAGCTACCTGGGTTCCTTTGGAAATTTTTCCTCTTAAAAAAAATCTACTGTTTTGCTGTGGTGGAACATGCTTTAGTCCCTGCACTCGGGAGGCAGAGCCAGGCAGATGGAGTTCGAGGCTAGCCTGGTCTATAGAGCGAGATCCAGGACAGGCACCAAAATCACACAGAGAAACCCTGTCTTGAAAAAAACAATCTACTGTTAATTAATTCCTTCATTCTTTTAAAATTACGTAGGGATTTTTTTTGTTATTTATTCATTCTTTCTTCAGGAGGATATTCTATCTCACTCTATAGTCCAGAATGGCCACAAATTCAGCATAATCCTCCTGTGTGGACCTCCCATGTATAGGGATTACATGTGTGAGCCAATGTACTCGGCCACTCTTTCATTCTAAATAACTCAGCTTCTTAAATTGTACGTTCTACAACAAATATTTCTATTTTGAAAACTATAATTTTTATTTTATTATATAAAATATAACCTTAAGCAAAATGTCTACAAATTTTATAAAAATTCTCAAAATTATATTCTGCATATTGAAATTAAAAGTATTTTAAGCAAACAAAGTTCAAAGAATGGGATTTAATTAGTGCTTAGTGATTTTTCAGAAGTTTCTAGTTTGAAAAGAATAGTCTACAACCAGAATAACCTTGATTGTACTGCTCAATCAAGATTTGAGTAAGTCTTTTACTACTCTAAATAGTTAAGTTGATATGCAATATTTAAATATGCAGTATGCATTTACTGTTGTATGTTTAATATGACTGCTGATGTGGGCCTATGGGTACCAATCAGATTTTTTAGCTCTAATAACAAAACATTATTCTTACAAATTAGCATTTAGGCTGTATAGAACTGAATCTTGGCTTTTCCCATGACTTTGCTACAAGGGTATGCAATTGTTTCTTTAGTTTACTTGAAAGATGGGGGCATACTGATAGTTTATTACTATATACTGAGGTACTGCATCCCTGATGGCTTGGAATGGCTTTCATCTCACAGTGTCCAAGGCCCAGCAATATAACAATGGATTACCTGGGTCTTTGTCCGGTAGTCATTTAGACTTAAAAAAAAAAAAAACAAAGCAAAACAGGTCTGGGACTGAATCTTTCATGGAGAGTCTACTTTGAAGCACATTCAAGTTCTTGTTCCAATTTAGGTTTGGAGTTTACAGTGCTGTGACTCTTAGTTCCTAGAGATAGCCCCCACTACACAGGCAGTGTTTGGGGGTTATGTGCTTCAGGAGTAGCAGAAGATGGTCACTCCAACTTCTCTACTCTCTCTTGGGGTCAGGATGAGGACCATTTAAAGGGATAACATGATAAGGTCAATACTATACAGGATATTCTCTCTTTAGAGTTACTCCAAGTTGACTGACTAGAACGTCAATGGAATCCTGAAAATCTTTTTCACCTTTGCCTTATTTTTTGGAACAAGTGATGGGTTCTATCCATACCAATAAGGCTGGACGACACCAGCATATCTGTCAAGAGAGCAGGACTAACAGGGGACAGCTTATAATTAATTATTCCTCTTATATTTAATGAACAACAGAACATATTTCTCTGGGTTAATTTTAAAGCATATTTATATAAAATATTTGGAATACTGCACAATGCCTAGTGAATATTTATTACCATATTTATTTTGACAGTGACTTTTGATGAACTAAAACTATGATACCATTGAGTCAGATGTAAGTTGACATGGGACTGGATATGGGAGCTTTATTATTCATCAAAGCCCATATGTATCTTGCTGTGTGCAGTCAGGTTGAGCAGATGTAATGGATCAAAGTGTCAAATTTCCATAGAACTGTTATAATATTCTACATGATCACATGGTGTATGGTATTTCAGACATACTTTCCTCCTGAACATTGTGATACTACATGGAATATGAGGGAAGTAGGGCGGGATATAAGGTGGTTTTTCCATATACCCCACATCAGTATTCTCATTGCTTAAGAGGGAGGAAGAAATGAATAGTGCAGTGTTCCATTAGCCAAAGAGAGCACACTAAAAACAGCCTTTCCTGCTACTCTGCTGTTCCTTACCCTTCATTTCCCCAGAAAATATAGTCCAGCCATCAAAAATACCTCTTTTAACAGGAGTATAATAAGCAAAATGTGCTTTAATTTTCTTTGCTTTGAAAAGAAAATGGTCATTTTTGTTTGTTGTTTGTTCTTACTCAAGGCCTGAAGATTAAGTTTAGGTAGCAGTAGAAGGATTACATGAATTTAGTGCAAGCAATGCCTGAAAATAATGCAATTACTTATTTTCCTATACTTTGCCTAATTTTTCATTGTAATTACTAGAGACTTACAGTAAACTGGGGCACAACAAAACACAGTCATTACTTTGTTTTCACAGTGTTATTAAAACTTTCATAGCATTTTCTCATTAATTCTCAGAAAATGCCAATGGAATCAGGTGATCACTCCTCTTTACTACTCTTTTCTCTTCCATTTCTCTTTTTCTTTCTTTTCCTTTTCCTTTTTCTTTTTCTCTTTACTTTACCTTATCTTCTCTGTCAATTTTTACCTCTGAATTTACCCTTGGTAGAAGGGTCTATTCATGGTCCAGTTCCACTGTCCTTGGCCTATTAATCCCTCTCTCTCTCTCTCTCTCTCTCTCTCTCTCTCTCTCTCTCTCT
>CABHPR010120054.1:0-10497 GCA_902168415.1 Peromyscus melanophrys
GAAAACAAATCCTAATTCCCCTCTCTCCTCTACAGCTTCCCATATGGTGTTGGGAAACCTCCAACAAAAGTAGAAGTAGAGTATAAATTAATGCTTTGGTAACATGACAACTGACCAAGAAATTGTCATCTAAAATGAAAAGCTGCACACAGAAATAGAACCCAAAGTGACAAAAACATATTATTTGGAAGGGAGATTTCAATGAACTACAAATCATGATTCATTCCAAAAGAATTACATATAAAAAAGATATGTACTTTTTTCTAGACAGCTGACGGCATTATTTTTAACTCTGCAGAGAAATGACTTCACAGCTGTTTTGTAATGGTTTTAAATTAGAGATTAGGTTTGTTAAATGCTCATCTCAGTGTGTAAAACTACATAATGCAGAAATCTAGTTCACCCTTTAGGGAATACTATTTCCTAGATAATTACAGACAAAAATGCATTGCCTTTTTCAGACATTTAGAGAAGATAATTCTTTTGGTAGTATAGCTAGGCATTGGTTTAACAACACTTTTATTCAGGAAAAAGTTCCCAACTAAATCCTCCATGGTATCACTTGAGTTCATTTTCTTTCACTAACCTCAAGTAAGCTGGAGAATATCATATCATGCCATAATATCTCATGTATTTAAAACCTCTGATTAATGTTTTCTTTTCAAAATTACTACAGGTCTATGAACCAGATAGAAGTTGAGTCCCAGGTTCAGTTTTATATATCATAGTTCAAATATGTGCTTCTAATGTGGAAAAACTTTTTAAATGAGTATTTGTGGTGAAAACCGACAGAACAACAATCACTTTGGGATGTACTTGCACTACAGGAATAGTCTCATCAATCAGGTCCTCCCAAGTGGATCATATTCCCTCTAAAGTCTGCTAAAATCTGAAACTGTGCCACATTGTAATAATATAATTTCTTCTGTGAAGAAGGTTGGCAAGAACTTCATCTCAGTGTGCCTTATATACATAGACAAAGTCACGTCTGCATTGGAAACTTTAATTTTTCTGTACTTTAAAAGGGGCCAAGTCCTTGGGGATCCTGAATTGGGACATCTTGCAGTAATTTCCCATTTTCAACACTGCATTCATGTTAAGATTGCAAAATGCAAGAAAAAAGTTTAAACAAAATATAAAATATGTTGCCTTAGGTGTGGAAAAACAGAACTCTTGTATATTGTTGTCGACAATATATGGTGTTATAGTACCTAAAAATGATGAAAGATCTTACAAAAATTTAAAAATAAAACTAATCTAAGCCTACTATCCAATCGTTTGAGACACATGTTAAATGAAATCCATATATCAAGGAATGCTGTATTACCATGTTCTTTGATGTATTATTTATAGCATACATGATCTATTGTAGTGTTTAGGGACAGATGAACAAATAGAGAAAGTTACACATCTGTATCATACATATATATGATACATACATACAGCGTGTGCATGTGCATACATGTATGCACACACATACAGACATATTATTATTTATTATTGACATTGTGTTAATAACACAATGCTCTTATTTGTGGCAATGTGGATGATGCTTAAGGACATTCTGTCATAGAAGAGTAAATATTGTGTATTTTCTACATAGGTGAGGAATTTAAAACAATGAACTTTAGAAGCAGAGAAAACAATGGTGGTTTCTAGGGCCTAGAGAAGGAATAAAAGGAGGCATTCATTAATCATGTAATTATTTTACAAAAATTAACTCCTAGACATCTGTTAAACAGCATAGTGACAATGGCTTATTAAAGCTTCACTATAGAGGAGATCTATTTAGGGCTGGGCAGAGGACTAAAGTGCTTTCCACCCAAACATGAGGAGCTGAATTCACATCCCAGAATATACATATTTGGCAACATTTCTACAGCAAAATGGGAGTTGGAAACAAGGGAATCTTGAGAAGCTAGGGCCAGCTATACCAGGATACACAGTGGTTAAGAGTTAGAGACCCAGTCTCAAAAAGATGGAAGGAAGCGACTAATACCCAAACTTGTCCTCTTTTTCACACAGGAGCAGCATAATGTTCTCTCTCTCCCTCCCTCCCTCTCTCTCTCTCTCTCTCTCTCTCTCTCTCTCTCTCTCTCTCTCTCTCTCCTCTCTCTCTTCTCTTTCTCTGTCTCTCTCTCAAAATGAAAAAATAAACCAAAAGTAAACAGAAAATGGAAACACAGGGAAGGAAATTAAATTTCAGATGGAATTGTAGCTACAAAGCCATACCATTGCATATATTAAATGCATGTTTATTGAATATCAGTTGTAGTGAACAATGTTGTTATGTTTAGCAAAGCTGTTAAATATAAAATGTGTTATTATTGTTTCTATAGAAGGATATGATGTACTTCTCCTAGATTTATATCTTTCATATCATAAAATTACGTATCAAGATGTTATACCTGTCCCAGCAGAAGTTATTTGTTATTTACATGTGGAAGTGGCAGCCAGGTTAACATTGGCACACTGCCATTATCCTTATGACTGATGAGCTTATATGAACATTTTCTTCCTTTGACTCAGAGGAACATTGGGGGGTCACATCATGCTCAGTGCATCCTTTAGTTGAGTTCAGAAAAATCAAGTTTGATAGAAAAGCATACTGTGGTCCTTTTTCTAAGTGATTAGAGGGCACTTTCTAAGATACATTAAATAAATAACCTAATAATACAAATAAATACAAGAGCCTAATAGTACAGAAAAAGAACTCTTTTCACTATTTATATATATAGTAATTGAGTTATTATTTCTGTATGTGCTATGACAGCATACATGTTATATGCTGAATAATATGGGTCAGTGAGATGTCTCAGCAGGTAACATCACTTGTTTCCAAACTGGATAACCTGTGTTACATCATTAGGCTTAACTGGGTCTGACATGTTGGAGGGAGAAAAACAACTCCATCAAGTTGTCTTCTAATCTCCACATGTGTTGTTGCATGAATACATGTAAAAATATATACATGCCTATATTCATGTGTGCATGCACACACATACATGTATTATTTTTTTGAAAAATGGAAAATCCATTTGTCTGTAGTTTTACAGCTGTACATACACATTTAGACAAATGTTGTGACATCTGAAACAGCCAATGGAGCCATTTATTTTCTCCCAAACTCTCTTTTGGTACTTTATGATCAACTGTACCACATCTATGACTCAGGCAAACAATCTTATTTTAGTTTGTATAGTTTTGTTTTTATTTTTAAATCCATTTATTGTATATGCTTAAGGCAAACACTATTATATTTTGATATACATGTATCATAAAATTACATACCAGTAATTTACATAGACACTGTGTGTGCATTAAAAGCATCTAAAAATTTCTTTGACTTACCATCATTAAATACCCATCTACTAGCTGTAGTTTTAATTCTGTACCTTAATTTCCTATAATTGTTAGACACATACAACTATGAACTTATATATCTTCTATTTTTTCTGTGATCTACTTTTATGACCACAGTTCTATCATTTTCCTGTTTATTTTAAATCTTTGCATAAAAGTAAGAGCACAACTTACATTTTTTTCTTTGTGTCTGACATTTCATTTATCATAATGATCTCCACATTCACCAATGGCATTATATTCTTCTTTTTAAAGTCCTAACAGTATGGTATAGAACTTATTCCATATGCACTATGTGCTCTACATATTTGCTTTATATGTAATGGTAGAATTTCAGCCACCACATATGTATCACATATATTGCCTTTACCTTGTAATCATTTAAAAACTATTGACAAGGAATTTGCATTGCATGTTGCCCAAAGTTAAATTAAACTATCTAGCACAAGTTTACTTGAAAAATATGATCTTCTTTCTTCAATTTTCAGAGTGTTGAAATCTTCCATGTTATTGTCAACACTGGCTTTGGAAGTTTGTATTTGCATCAACAGTTTAAGAATTCCTTTTTCCAAATATTTACCATAAAATGGTGTATCATTTTTGATGCGTATCTGAGAAGTTATAAGTATCTGAGAAGTTATAAAGTGTTATGCAACCATGGCTTTGGTTTACATTGTAATATAGGATGTTTCCCTTTTGATTCAAGGTTTCTTCTCTCTGCACTTGTTATTAAACCATGCTACTGTATTAGTAACTTTATTTTACTGCTTTTATTCCATTGTATGCATGTCTATTTATCTGCTCCCTACTTCAGTACATCAGGGTTGTATCCAATCTATAGCTGTTAGGAATACAACAGTAGAAATGTTTCTGTGCTTGTCATACACACAGATTTTTTTAAATTCAAGTAAATAGTTAATGGTGAGCTTGCTGTGCAAAATGGCTTATTATGTACTTAATGTTATTAATCTTCTTAAAAATGGTGCTTAGATCCAGAGGCCTGCCTGATACCAAACAGGTCAGGCAGCCAAGAGACACCCATGGGGCAGCCTTATGATAAACAAGTATATGGTGGAGAAATGGGAGAGAATGGGAGAGGCAGAATGGTTTGTGTGTTGTGGTAAGAGGCAGATCTGAAGAAGTGAGGGTGGTGAGGAATGGACTGATGTTGGTGGTATCCTTGCCACCCAGGACCAGGGTGATATCTGGTACTGAGCCATTGCCTGGGGCCATGTCTGGGTGTGTGGTCCTACTGCAGCTGGAGTCTGTGTTGATGTCCATGACCCGAGTTGCCACGAAAGTCATGGGGATGCCCTGGGTTTGGGCTGCCACCTGTGGTCACTGTGCTGTCCCAGACCCTTGCCACCACTGGGGACATGCTGATTTGAGTGACCTGTGTTGCCACCAGGGGACATGATGACATCCCGCCCGAGCTGCTGCCAGGTGCCATGTCTGGGTCCATGCCCTATACCAGTCAGCATTTGTGTTGATGTCCCTGACTTCAGTAACCACTGAAGGCCATGCTCATGACTGGGGTCTGGTCAGACACCTGAGTCCATGTTGGTATCCTAGGTCTACACTGACACCTGGGCCATGCTAATCTGAATGGCTTGTGCTGCCACCCTGGACTATGGCAGTGTCTGGTCTGGGACTGCATCTGGGTCCATGGCCCTGCAGCAGCCAGAGTCTGGGTTGACATCCATGTCTCCTGATACTATGGAAGGCTGTGCAAATCCCCAGGTCTGGGCTGTCACCTGAGGCCATCTGGGGATTTGAGGGCCTTGCTGCACCTGGTGCCATAAAGATCCAAGTAGCCTGCACTGCCACAAAAACAAACACAAAACAAAATGAAAAAAGAAGGAAGTAGATGCAATTTGAATATATAATTCTCTCTAAATATTTGAGCAAAGACAGTAGAAATAATCTTTCTTAGATCAATAATTTAGAAATGTTAATATTTGTATTAATATACTTTTGTTAAATGAACTTAATTTATCTATTTTTCAAAGAAAAAGAAACTATATTCCCATAGTTTTGTCATAAGCTTTATATATTTTTCTTCTTTACAAAAATATAATTTTAGTTCTTCCCATGTTTCTAACAAGGACCACTAAGCATAACTTTATCCACAAACTTCTTCATATACATAAACACATCAAAAGTCATTTAAATTTTGTTCCATATTTTATAATATTGGCCTCTATAGGATAATAAATCATCCATAATTAGTGCTTTATATAGATTCTAAATAATATTCTTACAGTGGTTGAAGAGGTGAGTGACGTTGTCTGAGGCAAATTTATTTGCTGTTTACCACCCATTTGGGGAATTTAAAATTTTATTAGTGAATATAAATTGAACAAGCAATGAGTTTTATGTCACATTTTAATCTACTCATCTGGTGTAATTTGAAGACAATTGTGCTCTATCACCTCTCACATTCCTCCTTTTCCATCCTCCTAGGTCCTTTTCTCTTTTTAATATTAATTTTCTTTTGTTCATATCTTTCTTTTTCTACATTAAAATTTCATTTTTTAATGACAGTTCTTTATGACATTTAATCATCTGTGCTACTATTAGTAATTGGATCACAGGTATCTCCACTTTCAAACCATGCATTAGTGTTGTTTCAGGTACCATGAAGTAGCAGATCCTTCTCCTCCTGTAAAAGCTCACCCTTATGAGGGAGCATTCAGGTCAGGGCTACGTTGGGGCCTCTGGACCCTGTGTCTTAAGTGAATGGTGTCTTCAGCTCCAAGCAAGAGATGTCCTCCTCTGACCCCCACCCCTCCACATATACTTTCCCAAACATAAATAACAGTAATAATGTTCAAAAAAGTCATTGCTTGATGACTAAATATATCATTTTTTCATGTATTTATTAGCAATCTGTATTTCTTTTTGAAAAATATCTACTCAGTTCATTGGCCCAATTTTTTTTTTGCATTAGTTTTTGGCTTTAGTGTTTATTTTTTTTTAGTTCTTTATATAGTGTGCATTATAATCTCTTATTGGGAAAATAATGGTAGAGATTTTTCTCTCATTCTTTAGCTGTCTCTTCACTCTATTAGTTTTCGCCTTTGCTTTGTAGAAGTTTTTTAATTTCCTGTAATCTATTTGTCAATTCTTTTTACTATTCTCTGAAAAAGATACCAGAACCTACAATATGTACACATCAAAGTCTGCAGACAGACATGAGCCATGCTTATCTAATCTTAAGATTTCAGGAAAATATGATTTTGGGAAAACATGATACAGGTATTTGTGTGGTTTTGTTAGAAAATTTATGTTATGACAACCTCTTTAACTTTTTAGAATATAAGAACAAGTTGATTTTAACCATTAGTTCATGAAATATTAGAATGATATTCAAGAAGTTCTCAGTTTCATATCTGTTTAGAAATAAATTAGACCTCAAGCTATTGTAAAAATGTATACCATATAGTTTATCCAGCAAATGACTCACTACATCAAATGGTATATAACATGAATTATTATGTATACCATATTATTAAGAGCATATAATGTTTACCTAACTGGCCTTAGCAGTTACGTTATTCCATTATATAATATAAAATCATGATCATGAAAATAATTTGTGACCTGAGGAAAGTATATTCAAATATTATAAACAGGTTGTCCTTTCAGTTAAGTAATAAAATATAGGAAAATTCTGAATTCATATGAGTAGTTAATACTTGAAAACTGACAGAGATTATATCAATATGAGGCAACTAGCATTATGATTTGATTATTTTAGCATTTTGATTTCTAAGGGGCTGCAGTTTTCACAAATATCTTAAATGTCTTCTGTTACAAAGATAGAATTATGATTGACATATAATTTCAAATTTCAAAAGATTTTAAAATTGAAAAGTAATTCAAGGAGGATTTTGTTAATAGCAATGTAATTAAAGCAACATGCATAATTTTGGGAACTCAGATGATGTGTAATAACATGTGATAATTATTTTTGCAACATTATTATCATCTTCTACTCTTCTATATATAAGTATTTGAATAGCTCTTACTCATTCTATGTGGGAAAACTATTAACATTATAATTTTGAATATATTTTTCTAATGGTTATTTTCAAAATAATATGCTAATTACACCTCTGATTCCAGAAACAAGTAATTATACTTTTCAATTTCCACTAAGAATTTGTATAAAATGTTGTGCACACAATGAATTTGCCGATATCATAAAGATGTCTAAAAATTATTCCAGACTCACATGGGATTTCTCAGCTTCTTTATGGCATTCTTAATATCTCTATTTCTCAGTGTGTAGATGGCTGGATTCAGGAGAGGTGTGATGACCGAGTAAAACACAGCAAGAAACTTGTCCACCCAAGTGATATTGACTGGCCACAGATAGATGAAAATGACAGGCCCAAAGAACAGCACAACCACTATGATGTGAGATGTACAGGTAGAGAGTGCCTTTGATGAGCCGTCTTTAGAGCGGAGCTGAACAGTTAATAGAATGTAAGTGTAAGATATCAGCAAGAGAATGAAACAAGTTGTTGCTAAAACACCACTCTCAGCATTTACCACGATTCCCAGAGTACGAGTATCTGTGCAGGCTAATTTCATCACCAAAGGAATATCACAGAAAAAGCTGTCTATTACTCTAGGTCCACAGAAAGGTAGTTCCAAAATCAGGATCAGTTGACTAATGGAATGCACAAATCCAATGATCCATGATATCAAAATAAGCCAGATGCACTTCTGTCTGTCCATGATGCTGGTGTAGTGGAGTGGCCTGCAGATGGCCACATATCGGTCATAGGCCATCGATGCAAGAAGTATCATCTCACCCCCTGCAAATAAATGCACACAGAGGATCTGGCTCATGCACCCCCCAAAAGAAATTGTTTTAGTATCTGTTAGGAGGTCTGTGATCAGTTTGGGGGTAGTAACTGAGGAAAGGCAGAAGTCAATAAATGAGAGGTTAGCTAACAGAAAGTACATGGGAGAATGGAGATGATGATCAGTGATGATTAATATCACGACAAAGAGGTTGCCTACCACACTCATCAGGTAGAGGGTGGAAAATGATAGCAGGAGGAAGACCTGTAGTTCTCTTGAGGTACAAAGTCCCTGAAAAATAAACTCAGACACAACAGACTGGTTTGCTTCTTCCATTTAGTACACTGTGCTCCAATGGGTTGAGAGAGACAGAGCCTAACTAAGAATTCCTGAAATAGAAACAGTAACTTAATGTTCAGAGTCAAGTAAGAAGAAAAGTATACAAATTATATCTTAGCATTGTATCCAGTCAAATTTGAGCTTGTATATTCTTTCTAATTAGGAATTTTCCTAAATATAGGAAAAACTGTATTGTCAGTAGCAAATATTCTGTTTACATTTCCCAGCCTTAAATCTAACTTTTTGGCATGGATTCAAAGGTAATTTTCTTTATTGAATATTTGAGTTATATTTATGGCCTCTTCACTTGACTGTCACAATACCAGAATGACAAACCATTGACATATTTTAAACATAAATACAACATTCCCAGGCACAAATCTATTTTTGACTATGTCTGAACAGACAGAATTGTATCAATTCTATTAAAAGGAATGATAAAAATGAAAAAATCAAATAAATTGAGAATCCATGTGCTGAAGACACATTTTTAGCATTGTCATTCTTTGAAATTTGTACTTGTCCATTGGAGTGTGTTTCTAAACAATCATGTATTACTAGGCCTGAAGGATGTTACTTATTATCATATACTTACAGATTTTCAAATCTAAATGGTGAGATTTCATATAATAACTTGAATAATGTATTCTTGAAAGCTGCTTTCTCTGCCTCTCTACCTTTCTGTTTCATTTTTTCTTTTTTTTCCTTTCTTGAATCTCTCCCTTTATTTATTTCTCATTTGTTTTCTTTCCTAATTGTAATAGCTGTACTTTTTCCTACTATTTTTTGATTTGAAATTGGAAGATTAAAATGTCAATAATCTGGGTGATATTTTAGGATTTCCTTGTTAAGTATTTGGAACATTATATGTTAGTAATGATAATGTTTATTGCTTTCCTTGTCAATCAGCACTATGAAGTAGTAAAATTGTAGTGCAAAATGAGGTCTTGCTGATTCTGAATCCCCAATATCACTTCCAGATAATGAAATAAATGATAGGAATTTAGATTTTGAGAACTCCAAGAAAATTAATGACATTTGTAAAGTAAGGTACATTGCTATTAAATATAAGTACAAATAAGTAAAAATGACCAATTTAAGCAGTAAAAATTGTCAGGTTTACATAAAGTTAATTTTATTGTGGTCAAAATTGAGCATACATAACTGTTTGAATATTAATGACATTTTTCACACATCTTTCTTTAAATCTGGTGAATTCTTAGTGAATTATGATTATTCTAATATGTGTCACTGTTATCTCCCTCTAATTTCTGGTAACTACTTCCCTAATGTATTGTTTGTATATTGAGAAAATAGAAGGTCCAAAAAATCAAAAGATAACCAGATAACATTAGAGTAAGTTCAGTGGCCTGTGAGTACAATGTTTTTCTGTTTTGGGAGATTTGGAACATATAAGATTACCCTAAGAGATCATTAGATGTGAGCATATAAAACTGCTCTATGTTTCTAAAGGTATCAAGGACTAGTTGGAAGGTAAAACTACAATACTTTGGTTAAGCACAACAATTAAAAAATAAAAATGCAATACTAATTGTAAACTCATGAAGGATTTTTAAAAATGTGCTACTAAAACAAACAAACTTTAAATGAGTAGATGTGGTAAAAAATGAGAGTACAACAATGAATTTATGATGTACTCACTCTACAAGAATCACCTTATAAAACAGCACTTCCTTTTTGGATGATGTTCCTCCAACTTCTCCTGGAATCTGAAACTCTCACATTGTTGCTTCTGCTATGACCAGTGTTGCTGAGATGTTTCACCTCAGTGTGGCTTATATACACTGAGAAAAGTCATGTCTGCCTTGGAAAGTTTACCATTCTGCACATTAAATAGGATCATGTAGTGGGAAAGCATTTGTTTTCATAGTCCTTGGGGATCCCTAGACTCTTACTTCTCTTGAATTCGATATAAGAGCTCAATAATAAAGAAAAAGTATTTCTTTAATATTACAAATA
>CABHPR010120055.1:0-10748 GCA_902168415.1 Peromyscus melanophrys
CTTGTAATCTGAACTCTAGCCAACTTCTCTAGCCCACCGAATCTTGTTGACTTTTTGAGTTTACTTTTGTTTTGAATATCTTGTTCCTTTGTAAGTACAGGGACAGATGTTTCAAGAATGTCTCATAGCTTCATGAAGAGACCTCTGGCTTCTTTATGTGTCACAATCTCCAAGGCGTAAGGAAGACCTTCAAGTAGATAAGGATATCTCCTTAAATGTGGGGGGAATAGTATGTTCAGGGCTGTCCTGGGGAAGCTTAGAAACAGCATTCCTGGGAGAAGGCTTAAATGATTCATAAGAAGTTTTCCATCAATCCAACATCCCCAAATTGTACAAATATTAAAAGTCCCTCAAGTATGCAACAGGTGGAGATGAAACCAAAGATGGCATGACGGCCATCATGTGACTCAGCTTTGCTGGATCTTTGTCAGGCAGCTATGCTGGCTTTATGGCTGTGACATGTATGAGTGCTTTGCTGCATGCGTATGTGCTTGTGGAGGACAGCAGAGGGCAGCAGAGGGCAACAGAGTCCCTGGAACTGGAATTACAGGTGGGTTTTGGCTGACACATGGTTGCTAGGAACTAAACCTGGGACTTCTGCAACAGCAGCAAATGCTCTCAACTGCTGAACCATCTCTCCAGCCCCCTTCACTACTACTTTTCCTGAAGCTATTTAGTTTGGTAGTGAAGAATAGGGAACTAAGATGTTCTGTTATTAAGTCTCAGTCCTTGGCAGGCTTCCCTTGAGTATGGAAGGTGTGACCATCACCAGTGTTTTTGCATCCAAATATAATGAGTAGGCCTAGCACCCTGCTTGGCGGGTACATTTTCTGTATTTCTTCCCACTTCAGAGAGTTTCATCGGTGCCCTTAACTTTTGTTTCGCCTCCTTCCGCAGATTGAAATATTTTCCCTCCCAGGTAAGAGAAGGTAAATTGGTCTGCCCTGAGTTCCAGGAGAGAAGGGGTAGATTGATCAGGATTGGCTGTCAGGTTCAGTAAGTTACCGCCAGTGCTCTCAAGCTACAGTTTCTCTTGCCTTTCCCTTGGAATAGTAAGGCTTTCCCCACAGGAATATGGAGCAAATATTCTGGGCAGAATTTGAGCAATGGTTATTGTTCTGTTGTCTTCCCCAAGCCAGACTATACAATACTTTTCTCGGGATTTTTCTCAGTTTTCTCTGCCAGCACCTGGAGGAAAATAGAAAAAATATTTAAAGCTGTTTGTCTGCAGTCCTTATGAATGTCACATTAGCAATGCCCTAGCAATTCATTAGTCATTTTATCTGGATCTTCTTATGAGTTTGTATGTTGTTCAGCAGTGTCTGTATCAACTGAGAAATGCCAGAGTTCTATTGCCCTCTGCAGATGCCTTTTTTTTTTACAAGTTTAAGTTGGCTATCTGCACTGCAACCTCAATTTTCTGATGATTCTAAGAAAAGTTGTGATGCCCATTTAAACCCCCCCTTTTTTTCTCATAATGATGGAAGTAGTGTGGTTTCCAACTCTACATCTCTAAGCTAAGAGCACATGAGCCTCTAAGTGTAGGGATAAGCTTTTGAGGATCTGTTTGTCTTCCAGCATCCATACCACAGTTCACCAATTCTCCCACAATGGTGATCATGGTGGGTTTACCAGCTCGAGGCAAGACCTACATCTCTACGAAGCTCACACGCTATCTCAACTGGATAGGAACACCAACTAAAGGTATGTCTCAGAAATCATTTGCTGTACATCCCCACCACAGGCCACTAACTGAAAACAGGAAGGTAGAAGGCCATACCTTTCAGTACAGAAAATGCTGCACACCCACCCTTGTTTCCAGGATTAGAACCTCTTCCACCACTGCTATTACCACTGTCACAACAGTCTTACAAATTATGTCATTTCATGAGGCTGTGTTCTGTGCCTAATACTATGCTGGGTTTTAGGCATAGAAAAACTAGTATTAAGACTACATCTGCTCTTCAGAAGGCTCGCAAACTCAAAGCAATCCTCTGAGTACTGCAAGTATTTTTTTAATCACAACTACATTATCCCATCAATAATACTATTGTTTTATGTGCATTGGTGTTTTGCCATGGGTGTCAGGTCCCCTGGAACTGGAGTTAAAGATAGTTGTGAGCTGCCATGTGGGTGCTGGGAATTTAACCCAGATCTTCTGGGAAAAGCAGTCAGTTCTCTTAACCATTTAGCCATCTCTCCAGTCCCCAATAACACTTTTTATCATTATAGTTTTTCACTATTTCATAGTAAAAAAAAAAAAAAAGGCCGAAGAGGTGAACTACCCTTTCTAAAGGGACACAGTTATAAGGGAAAGGGTCAAGATACAATTGATTTCAAATCTGACATTCTCTGCTAGGTCTAATGCGTGACTCTACTGAAGGGAAGAGAGGAGTCCTGTACTCTCCTTTCATTCATTATTTTCCTCTTATCCTTTCTCTTGTTTGTCCCATCATTGTATCTACTCCATCTATCCAGTCACCCTTCCCTCATTCCCATCAAGCCTTCTCTCTGTTTCTCCTCTTTTTTGTGTGCTAGGGATTGAACTCAGAACTTGGTTTATAATAAGCATATACTCTACTACCAAGTTATACCTGGCACCAAATCTTCTCTTCCCCACCCCACCCTCCATTTATCCTTCCTTGCCTTTCATCCACTTTCTCTAATTAATTCACTAAAGTTTTCCATGTGCCAAAACCTATGCCAAGCATTAGGAAAGAAATAAAAATGGGTGAGACTCAAGTCCTGTCCTTGAAGAATTCTAACCCTGAATGGTATACATAACAAGTCCTAGGCTGGACTAGGGCTTCTCAGATGTATGCTGAGGGTGCTCACAGAGGGAATTGCTGACTGACAGGCATCAAAACCTTCATGAGTAAGAATATATCTAACATGGGTCCTGTGGGAGGAGGGGAACCTTTGATGAGGCAAAGAAGGTAGGAAAGAGCCATTGTCTACAGAATTGCAAGCCTGAGGAGCTTCTACTGAATGAAGAAGCACATGACATAGTAGCAGATGTGTCTCTGTCCTGATCCCCCTGTTATTCTGTTTCTTCAACTTAACTGCTCACATAGGTCTTCAGAGTCATATTCCAAAGTACAAGACTGATAATACTTGTGATCTCCAAAGGTCTCCGTGGTCTGAAGTTTTTTTTTTTTTCATTAGTAAAAGCACTTGCTGTTCTTGCAAAAGACCTGGGTTCTATTCCCAGTACCCACATAGTGCATAGACATACATACAGACAAAACATTTAAGCATACAAAACGATAAAAGAAATAAATATAAAAATTAATTCTGGCTGTTGTACACCCATAATATTAATCCTTGGGAGGCAAAGGCAAGAAAATCAGAAAGGCCATCCTTAGCAATATAATGAGTTCAAGACCAACCAGAGGTAAGTGAGACCCTGACTCAAAAAAACAAACAGAAGACCCCGGTCTCATTCAGCCATCTTAATCACTAAGTGGAGGCTGATGAGACAGGCATCAGGGCTACCTGAAAATAACCAGGAATTTTGTGGAATTCAGAGCCAAAGAGACAGTCAGAGGCAAGTAGCTTTTAAATTTTTTTGAGATGGAATCTACCAGCATAGCCCAGGCTTGCCTGGAACTTGTGATTCTCCTGCCTCAGTTTCTCAAGGCTGGAATTATAAGCATATAACATAATCTTTAGCCTTAAATGGTTTAACAGTTACCCCTCACTCCACAAATTCCATTCTTTTTTTTTTCTGATACAGAATTTTTTACATAGAAATATTGATACCAGTACAAACGGCAAGATATCAGGAAATCCATTACAATAGACCTTTGGGTTACAAATGAAAGTTTAAATTATAACTTAACACTGATTTTTAAATGATGACTCCTGTCATACCAGATGAAAACCAATGCTTCCTCCTCAAGTGGCATTCTTTAGAATGTCTCCAACAAGAAGATTAAAAATAAAAAAGAGCTTCAAGTAAAAAAATGAAAAAAGAAATGTAATATTCCATTAGGGAGAAAACGCCTTTCACTCAAATCTAGAAAAATGGACCGCATTCCTTCAGTGTTCATTAACTTTGTCCTACCACCAGTTAAACAGTACAGCTGAAAGCCGCCAGGCTAGACGGGTACAGGAAAGTTCCAGAGGCACTCCCAATTTCCACTCCCAGTGAGCCGTCTAGAGTGTCTGGTTCAAATGCATCTTCTTGCCACCAAATAAGTCTAGAGCTAGCTGTTTGAGCCTCCTCCACAGTGGCTCTGCCAGTAGGCTAGGGTTAGAGAGACCCCACTTCAAAATATTAGGCTAAAGTGAGGGCCACGGGAGTCTTTGAAGAGGGAGGGAGGGAGTATCTGTGCACTGGGCAGGGTGGGCAGACGGTTTGCAAAGGACACACAAAAAAAGTTTCTTATTCTCCTATTTGTGAAAGTGGTTGTTATTGGCATTCAAAAAATGTCAAGCCAAAACATAAACAGGGAAATGAGAAGCCATTCCAGAATGCTTTGCCCTTTATAAAGTCTATCCAAAAATCAACTCTCCTTCAAAAAGAAAAAAAAGTCACTTCAAAATGTTACTTGGAAAGTTGAGGAAGCGAGAGCATTTCTTTCTGGCGTATTCTTTGTGTGACACAATCACAAGTGAGATTTGACAGACATTGTGCTGCGGAGGTTCACACTTCAAGTTCCTACTTCAAAGTGATCACTTCCGGGCCAAACAAATAAACCTGAAGTTTTGAAACCAAGTCCTTTTACTTCTATTCAAGACCATTCACACTTCACCTATTCCAGATTTTCAGGCCCCAGCCACAGTGGTTGACCCCTTTCCCCCAAACATACTTTGCTTTCTGCAAATGTTATACCTTTTTTCAAGGAGTGTCTAACTACTTGTAATCTACCTATAATGTCCTTGCTCCCCACCATCACCCTCTTACCCACCAGTAAAAGATACCTACCCCAAAAGGCCTTGTTCAAATAGTGCTTTCTCTACGATACTCTAAGCTAACCCCAAATGTAACCTTTTCCTTCCCCCTCACTCTTCTGCATAGTTCAGTATTGTCTCTGTTGGAGCACTTAAAGGATTCTGTAGGAGCTCCACTGTTGCCTGATTTGGTTACTGTCTAACTTTTTAGTTTATAAGCTGCTTGAGAGCCCAAACACAAAAATAGAGGTGTGTGTGTGTGTGTGTGTGTGTGTGTGTGTGTGTGTGTGTGTGTCCGTCCATCCGTCCACCCGTCCTAAAAGTCATACCGCTCTTTACAGAGTAAGTGTCTGTCTTGGTCACTGTTCTATTGCTGTGAAGAGACACAATGCCCACAACAACTATTATAAGACAAAACATTTAATTGAGGGCTTGCTTAGAGTTTCAGAGGCTTAGTTCATTATCATCATGGCAGGAAGCATGACAGCATGCAGGCAGACATGGCACTGGAAAAGTAGCTGAGAATTCTACATTTTGATCCACAGGTACAGAGATAGAGACTGAGCCTGGCTTAAGTTTTGAAATCTCAAAGCCCACCCCAATAACACACTTCTTCCAACAAGGCCATACCTACTCCAACAAATTCCATACCTCCTAATCCCTGATGACTAAGCTTTCAAATATATGAGCTTATGGGGGTTATTCTTATTCATACCACCATATTCCATTCCCTGGTCCCCATAGCCTTGTAGACATATCATAATGCAAAAGTGCATTCAGTCCAAATTCAAAAGTCCCCATATCTGTCACAATCTCAACTCTGTTTAAAAGTTCAAAATTCAAAGACTTCTGTGACTCTCTTAACTTTAACCCCCTGTAAAAATCAAAAAGCAGATCATATAATTCCAGTGTACTGTGGCATACAATATGCATTGCCATTTCAAAAGAGAGCATAGTGAGGAAGTACTGGACCAAAGCAAGACCAAAACCTATCAGGGCAAACTCCAAATTCTCCATCGACATGTCTAATGTCAAAGTGTTCTTCAGATCTCCAACTCCTGTCAACTGTAACACCCTTCTCTTTTGGGCTGGCTCCATACCTGCTCTGCAGTTCTCTTTGCAGGTATCCTACAACTGTGACATCACCAGCATCTTGGGGTCTGCAGTACAATCCGTGCTTCACCTTTACAGCTTTACACAATGGCCTCTCTGGGCTTCCATGCCGGGGCTCTCCTGCTACAGGCCTAGCCTCAGCTACTTTCCTTAGCCACAAAGGGAAATTCCATATCCCTTTTCTTGTATCCTGGACTCTATAGCCAGAACCACATGGCCAAAGCTGCCAAGTTTTTATGCTTATTGGAGCTGGAACATGGTCCCTCATTCAAATACATTTTCATTAGCTTTCTGTTTTTGATAATTTTCTTCACTGCTTAAGCTTTTCTCAATTCCTTTTCACAATTTGGAAGCTTAACTTGCTGGGGCCTTTCCCTGAGGTCACCACTCCCTTTATTTCATCTAGCATCAGGCTTTTCTTTAAACTTCTTATCTCTTTGAGCACAAAACTTAGCTCCATTACACTTCCTGGTGCCCCTTTTCTCCTCAAACTATACATTTTGTGATTTTCCTTTCTCAGCTTGTTCCTTTTCATTATAGATTTACATAAGACTAATTACTAATAACTACATGACACAGTCAATACTAGCCTGCCTTGAAATCTCCTCTGCTGGGTCCATTAATCTAAAATTCTTCAGTTTAGCCTGAGGCAGATGGGAGAGACCTACCCATTTCTCTGTGGGAGGCCCACTCCTACTTTTTCCCCAGGGTACTCTTGAGGAGGGAGGAGTGAGAAATATTTAGGTAGAAAGATAGAGGAGAGAGAAACAGATAGAAACACAGGAGAGTCTCAGGAGGGCCTAGGGCAATATTCACTGGCCCCTTCTGTCTCTTCTAAAGGGCTTTTTATAGGAATGACAAGGGGTGGAGCAAAACACCAAGTGCAGATCCTTCCAATCACCTGGTAAACATGCATGTGGTCAGTCCATCCTCTAATGCAGCCCTGCTGGGTAAAGCAAGCTCAGATCTTACTAGGAAACCTCTGTATGCCTCCACAGGCAGATTTTTAGGACAAGGGCAAAAACCCACCACATTTCTTTGCCAAAATATCACAAGAATGGTCTCTATGTCACTTGCTAAATATCTTCCCCTCTGAAACTTGAGCTGGGCCCCAACAATCACCCTCAGCACTGCCTTCTATATTCCTGCTAGGATGGCTTAAAGCATCTAACCACTTTTCTAGTTCAAAGACCCAAAATCTTTCATATTCCTCCAGATAACATGATCAGGCCCATCATAGCAATACTAGGCTCCCTTTCTTTGTCAGTGTTCTATTGCTGTGAAGAGACAGTATGACCAAGGCAACTCTTATAAAGGAAAACATTTAATTGGGACTGGCTTACAGGTTCAGAGGTTTAGTCCATTATCATCATGGTGGGAAGCATGGCAGCATGCAGGCAGACATGGCCTGGAAAAGTAGCTGAGAGTTCTACATCTGGATCGACAGACAGGTAGAAGAGAGAGTGACTATGGGCTTGGCATGGGCTTCTGAAACCTCAAAGTCCATCCCCAGTGACATACTCCCTCCAGTATGGCCACACCTCCTCCAACAAGGCCATACCTCCTAATCCTTCTCAAATAGTGCCACTCCCTGATGACTAATCAATCAAATATATGAGCTTATTGGAGCCACTTTTATTCAAACCACCACAGTATCCTAAATTTATTTCTTGGATGAATGAATTAATGAAATGTGATTTCTTTAGCTGTTTATCCTCTTTCTCCATTCCTTCTCTGTTTTTTTCCCCATCACAAGTGGGAAAGTGCTTTTTAGAGATTTACATTTAGATTATCCCTTATGATATAAAATGGTAAAATAACCTTGGTAACTGGGGTCAGGAGACCCAGTCTGTATATGTTATCAATTCGCTCTTGGTTTGACCTTGGATAACTGATTTTACTCTCTGTATCTCATTTCTTTATCTTCCCTATTGACTAGGACATTTAAACGGAATTTATGATAAAGTAACATTCCAGAATGCCAGTTATTAACTTGAAAGCTATTTTGTACCTCTGAGCTTTACTTTCCTCATTTGTAAAGGTGAAATGGTTAACCCTACTTTGCAGGACTAATATGAGGGAGAAAATGAGTTGGTACCCATAATTTGAAGTTTTATATGTATATTTTCCTTTTTATATGTACAATTTCCTATAAATTTTGCCATCTACCTCTGAGGTTCCTTCCAGCAAGAACATATTTTTGGCCACTCCAATCTTCCCAACCTCTTCACTAGGGTTTCCTGTTTTCAGTGTTTAATTTAGGCCAGTATCGACGAGAGGCAGTGAGCTACAGGAACTATGAATTCTTTCTCCCAGACAACATGGAGGCCCAGCTTATCAGGAAGTAAGTGCCCAACATTTAAGGACCTGTGCTGCCCTTCGCCTGAGGGGGACCTTTCTTCATATCCTGCTAGGGGAGTAGGAGAGAATAACCTGCTCTTCCATGGGTGTCCAAGCTTTTGACATTGCAGCATAGTGTGGTCATCTACAATGTTCATGCTTGAGAATTACTCAGTCAAGTTATGAAAAAATAGGAAAAAATGCAGTCTCAGTGTTTTAGGTAAGTTTACAATCTGTGGTGGGCCACATTTCATAATTATCCTACGCCATGGGTTGAACACCCCTGTGTCCAGTCTTTCTGCCAGCCTACTTGAAGTCTGCTCTAGTAATAGCCATTCTCTATCAAGAAGCATTTACAGTCTTCTGTTTCTGGTAAGAGAACATAGAAATTTCTTACCCTAGCATCTGAGATTGAGTGTTTCAGTAGCTCAGCCCTCTTCAGTCTCTGCAGTGTCATCATTTCAACTTTAAAGTCTCTTTTACCTATATGGATGTAAATACTTCTAGGTGCAACCTGGCTCTCAACTGGGTCCTCACTATAGAACCAGTAACCAGTAACCAGTAAAGAGAATTTTTTTTTTTTTTGCTGAAAGCCTAAGTATATTATGTTATGCCTATCATACCTGTGTTTACAATGTTACCTATGCTGGAAATTCATTAACTCAAAGACCACATCCCTAGGCCTTACCTGTGTTCATCAACCAATTCATCTTGAGCTCCAGTAGCACACAGTTAGAGCCCTAAAACCAAGATGCTTTGATTGCTCAACTTTTCTTGTGCATGTCGTCTTATACATCATCTTAAGCTGTACACACAGAGCCAGTTTCAACTGTGACCCCTCTGTACTTAACATGATGCCTAGAACAAAAGGGGCTGTGTAGATGTTTAACAGATGAATAATTTAGTATAAAACATGAGAGATGGTCCATAAGAGAACAGCGGTGAGGGGAACTCATCCTGAGAATAGGGATTGTCTGCTTCTTTCTCTGTTTTTCAGGCAGTGTGCTCTGGCTGCCCTAAAGGACGTCCATAAATATCTCAGCCATGAGGAGGGTCATGTTGCGGTAAATAATCTTCCATTTTTCCCCCTCAAGCTGTCATTATGGAAAATAGATAATATGTACTAGGCATTTATTTATGCCATACATTATTCCAAGTACTTTGTTTATATTAATAATTTAATTCACATTGCCCCATGAGATAGTTGTCATTATTATGCTCTATTTTAGATTCCAAAAGAATTACCATAGAAAGATTTAGTTGTTTCCCAGGTTGGTGCAGTATTTGTAGAATCCACACTCTTAAACCCCATGCTTCATTGATTTGTCCTCAAGATTTAGCAGTATAAAAATTTTAGACTGCAGTACAAACATTACTGTCTTTTCTCCTATCAAAATGTTATAAACTTTCTTATTAAAAATCCTTGCAAACAATTACAAACATACCATACAAAAATAACAAGACCCAAAGTCTATACAACTCCATGGACTTCCATACAGTGTAGAACATAAGCTATGAAGCATGTCTTTTGTTGTTGTTGTTTTTTCTTTTGTTTTTTTACAGAGAGATTTGCCCAAACATCTCGGCAATTTAACGTCTTACTTAAGTCCTTGGGTTAGAGGTCCTCAAATATGTGGATGCTAAGGATAGGGAAATTTTCCTCTTCCTGAGCTTTTCTAAGGCTTTAGGAAGGACAGGTCTCATCTGGAGAAGCAGCTGTATAATTGCTCTATCAGTAATTCATGGCTGTTATAAGAGCAAGTCCTTCTTCTAGGCCTGTTACTTCACCTATAACATGATCCTAAGAAAAATCCCCAAACTTTTCTCATGCCTTATTACATTTGTAGGGTGGAGGACATTTCTGAGCAGACAGTAAGGGCTCAATGAATGCTTTTGAAAGTGACACAAGCCAATTCCAAACCCTTCTTTTTCTTTAAGACTCTCTTTAAGTTCTGCCCCCTTCTGGAAGCCCTCCACTTGGAACAAAGGTGAATGAAGAATGGTATTATATCAACACTAGATTGAGAGTAAACCAATCTTATTACATGTCTCTAGGTTTTTGATGCCACCAACACTACCAGAGAGCGACGATCATTGATTCTGCAGTTTGCTAAAGAGCATGGTTACAAGGTAGAGTGTCACAGCCCTGCTTACCTAGAGCAAATTCCAAGAAAGTACAAATTAGGGCTTAGAGCAGCCAAACTTAGAGTACAGTTTGGACCCTGTGGGCTCAACATCTAGCTTTCCTGGTAAATTCAGAAACAACAGAGCAGAACAGAACAGGGGGATATCCAGGTTAGGCAGTGGAAGCTGGTTACTGACAGGCTGATACTGGGGATAGTGAGGTGGCAATGATGAAGGAGTCATGAGAAACGTGTAAGAACCAAAACCCAGCAGAA
>CABHPR010120057.1:9277-20645 GCA_902168415.1 Peromyscus melanophrys
GGGCGGCGGTGGCGCGTGCGCGCCCCGGACCGCGCGGTGAGTGCGGAGGGAGCCGGGGGCCGGGGCGCTGGGGGCAGGGGTATGGAGGCAGTCCGGGAGGGTCTGGGGTGAGCGGGACTGTCGGGTGCCAAGCTTAAAGTTGGCCACCCAGGCGACACCGAGCGATCGCAGGGACCCGAGAGGTGAGCGCGCGGGGGCTGTGGCTGGGCCCGGTACGGACCCCAAGCCCCAGTCTGGGTCCTGAAGCCGCCGGGAAAAATGAGCCAGCGGCCTTGAGCAATGGCGACCCCTGCTGGCTGCCGGGGCACCTCTCCCCTTACTCATCCTGGCCATACGACCTCCACCATGGTCGCAGCAGCCCACCCTCCCCCTCCCCAGCGTAGCTCAGCCAGATAGTCCTGGGGGTTTTTCACACTCTGCCCCTACCGCTATGGAGCCTGGAAAGGGGCAGGAGCCAGGCCGTGGAGAGGATTCCCCCACCGAGTCCGTCTGGTCACCATGTCTGTCTGGTCTCTCTACACCAATTCGTGGGTGCTGATGTCCAGACACTTGTCCCGCAGCAAAGGGACCCAGGGCCCTCTCCCTACGGTGTCCAGGCTCCTCCTCTGCCGAACCAGTCTCCCCCATTGGGGGCTGGTGAGCGGTAGGTGGAGAGGGGAGATGGCTGCTAGGGCCCATGGTGATACTTGAGGGTTCATGATTACTTGTCAACTTGAAGGCCACACCACAGCCTGTGCCTGATGCGTAGCTGGGGGCACCTAGTGGCTGAACACCAAAGGAAATGAGCTGCCGGCCTAGTGTTGTGCTGGCCTCAGGCAAAACATGACTTTTCAAAAATTGCTTCTCCTGTTTGAAAACACAGTCCCCTTTCTAAACAGCCTATTCCTAAGAAGGTGCTGTGGACTAAGATCTGTGGGGGCAATGACCTCAGGAGAGGAACCCTCCAGGCCCCAGGGGCTAGGCACACAGGGACTGCAAACTTCTGACACCCCCTTCCCTGCTGGATGCTGGTTTATATCTCTTTCTAGGCACCATTCCTCAGGGCCACCTGATTTTTGCTTGGCATGGTAATCCCACCCCCTGAGGGTGCCCTCCCTTCAGGGTTAATTTTCCTGAGTCAGCTCAGATAGACCGCAGGACACACTCCTGCCTGGATATTTCTCTATGGTCTTCTTGCCCCCACATTAAGTCTCAATGACTCATCTCAAAGCTCTCTGCCCTCCTTCAATGGATAGGGGGTACAGGAAGGAGGCTCCCTGTCACCTTCCTGCCTATGACTGTGGTGTAGGACTGAGTTGACTGAGTATCCCTGAGGAGTCGGGCTTGCTCTCCCAGCAGCCAGAGCTCAGTAACCATTTAATGCCATCACTGTTTACTCCTGGATGCACTGATGGAGACAGAGGGACCTCAGATATTCTGGTGGTGTCTGAGAAAACGGAGTCTCGTAGAAAGGGATTGCCCCAGGCTCCTTTACACCTGTCTCCTGGCCCATTCCTTTTGGGTAGGGGGTCTATAGGGCTGTGCAGAGTCTGAGGAGTAAGGAGCTGCCCCTTTAGGAAGCACCAAGAAGGACCTTGAGTGGAGCCCTGCCAGCCTCCCACACGCTTGACTCTGTGCAGGACAATGGGACAGCTGCCTCTCCCCTTTGCATAGGTCTGACTCAGCCCCTTTGGCATTGTCACCGACCATTAAACCTGGGTTGGGGTTTCTCACATTCCTCACCATCCTTCCTGCTCCCTAACACACAGCCAGAAGAAGGCTGGAGATGGGCTCCAAAGACTTGTCGGGGGAGGTTCCACTATGCCCCAACCCAGGTTTAATGAGGACCACTGCCCTGGCAGCTGGGGGATGTTTATATGCCTACTCAAGTCCAAGAGAGGTATCCCCTGCAAGCTGTTGACCCCCCTGCTGGTCAGAACATGCACACCTGCAGGTAGCAGACATCTGTACGTTATGAAATCTGTAGTGCCTTGGGGGCTTGCTGAGCATTTGACCAGCCCAAGTCCAGAGTCCCCTGCTGTGTTGGTCTCAGCTCCATCCACAGCATTCTGTTTCAGGTGGTGGAAGATACAGGAAAGCCCTCAATCCAGCTTGGGGTAGGGGAGGACTGGCTTAGTTGCCCAGGCACCACCCAGAGCCTCGGCTGCCCTCTGGGTTTTGCCCCTGACCCTAGCAAGGATTCAGGTTCCTCCTGCCTCAGGAGTCCTGGTCAACAGGCCTAGCTCTCTGTGTTTGGTGAGGGGCCAGCTTCACTGGCAGGGATGAGCCAGGGGCAGGAGCTGGCATTACCTTTGGATGCTATCTCCTAGGGTAGTGGTGGCCTCAGCACCCAACAAGTGGGCACAGACTCCGCTGGAAGCCTGGGCTGGGGTTTCCATAGGGGATCAACAGGACCCAACCTTTTTCCTTAGGCCACCAAAAGAAGAAGGCTACCCCACTTAGAGACGCAGACCATGTGGGGCTCCCTAGAGCTGCTTGTGGCATGGTGTCTAGTGTTGGCGGCCGGTGGTACTGAGCATGTCTACAGGCCCAGGTGAGCAAGGGCTTGGGTCTTGGGGTGCTGGGGTCATGTTCAGAGCCCCTTAACCCTGCCCAAGATGGGCCCTAATAGTTGAAGATAATTCCCGGTGGACTTCAGCTGAAAATCCTGCCCCCGGCAACATTGGGAAGGCCCCTGGACTGGGAGAGTCCTGGCTCTGGACCCCCTGCTGACCCCATCCCCTATAGCCGCAGAGTGTGCGCCGTGGGGGTTTCCGGAGGCTCTGTCTTGGAGTCGTATGTGCAGCGTGTATACCAGCCTTTCCTCACCACTTGCGATGGACACCGAACCTGCAGCACTTACCGGTGAGTGCCCACTGCCCATCCCACCTTTGCCAAGCAGAAGCAATCCTTGGAGCCCAAGAGCCTGCCTCACCCTGAGCTGAGGAGCTGAAGCCAAAGCAGTGAGGCATCCTGGACATCAGGGTTCAAGGTGGCCTCTCAGCTTTGGAGGCCGGTACCCAAGGATGCTGTGTAATCATACCCAGCATTGTCCTCTGAGAGGATGTCACCTCAAAGGGCATCCCCCATATGTATAGGGGCTTCTCATCACATCTGTACCCCTCTTCTTTCAGAGAGTTTACTCCTTCCTTCCCAGCATTGCTAGCTGAAGTCCTTATCCATAGGGACAATGCCCATGTGGACTATCCGATGTCCCATCAGGCTAACAGAACAGTCTGAGCAGCACAGGACACAGCCAAGAAGGCCGGTCCTTGTTCTGATGTGGGGAGCTCAGCCTCCTCCCTGCCTAGAAACACCTGAGAAAGGCCTAGGTGCTCAAGATGTCAGATTTCAGAGACTCCTGAACCTCCAAAGTTATGGGAGTTCTGGAGTTGGAGAGCGGGGCCCATAGCCCAGGGAAGGAAAGCAAGCCAGACTTCAGCCAGCTCTGAAGTGACCACTGCAGGAGGGGCTAGCCCTGTGCTACTCCCTGGGCCAGTGTGTGTCATAAGGAGCTGGGTGGATTGAGTGGCACACACAAGCTTGTGTGCTGATCCTGTCTGTGCCAAGCGAGCTGGGTCTTGTGAAGGGAACCTCTGAGACCCTGGAAGTGATGCTGGCTAGGTATCCACAAACAGCTGAGGTGGGCAGGGTGTATCCTACCTAAGGAAGGCCTGACCTGGGTCACCCCATGTTGGACTCCTCTGAACTACCCTTATTCACCCCAGAACCATCTACCGGACTGCCTATCGCCGCAGCCCTGGGCCGACTCCCACCCGGCCTCGCTATGCTTGCTGCCCTGGTTGGAAGAGGACCAGTGGGCTCCCCGGGGCTTGTGGAGCAGGTAAGGGCAGTGTGCACTGTGTCTGATGTGAGAGACCCCACTTCCAACTGCCCAGCAGAGGCCCAGCTGCCTTCTATCCCCCAAGCAGTGCATCCTCACTGCAGGGCAACCCTTCCTGGCTGTCACAGGGCTCTGGGGACCCTCCTGAGTTGGTGACAGATAGACCTCTCCTACCCACAGCAATATGCCAGCCTCCATGTGGGAATGGAGGGAGTTGCATCCGCCCAGGCCACTGCCGCTGCCCTCTGGGATGGCAGGGAGATACTTGCCAGATAGGTAAGCACCACTCTTCTTGAAGGAGAGGTCTTTTTGGTGGCCTGTATATCCTAGGGTACTGCTGGTTGAAGTTCGTTTTCAATGATAGGTGGGTCTTCACAGGGGTCTGTGGCCAGGGCCTTGCCTTCTGTAGACACTACTAGATTGTACTAGATTGACATCTTCATTTCCTACAGATGTGGATGAATGCAGTACCGGAGAGGCCGGTTGTCCCCAGCGCTGTATCAATACTGTGGGCAGTTACTGGTGCCAGTGCTGGGGGGGGGCAGAGCCCATCTGCAGATGGGAGGCACTGTCTGCCCAAGGAGGGCCCCCCCCTGGTGGCCCCAAACCCCTCAACAGGTAATCTTCCCTGTCCACCCTGCTGTGACTGACTTGGGTGGTTGTTGGGTTGTGAGCACTGTTCTGTAGTTGAGCTGAGCATAGGGGACACAGAGGGCAGCTAGCCCTGGGTGGAGGTCAGCACTATGCTGTGAGGGCTGAGCCCCAGACATCCTGGGCTGGAGGGAGGGTCTTTGTCTGGGAAGAAGGGGCCACTTTCCTCTGAAGAGGTTTCTGGAAGGTGTTGTGGGGAGGTGAGGTATACCTGGAGCCTCATCTCAGCCAGTTGAGTGAAAAAGAGCCTCACCCTGGGTCTGGCAGCCTGGAGACACCGTGTCTTTGCCGGTGACAGCACATTATTACTTTTGGTACGCGCTGTGACACTTCAAACTCGTACCGTGAGTAATAATGCGCTGTCAGCAGCCCAGCGCCAGGAGTGCATCGGACCTGGGTAAGGACCACCATCGGCATGCAAGACCCAAGACCTCGGCACCTGGGGCGGTCAGGGGCCACTCTGAGTTGTGCGCTTTGATAGGGCCTGAGACCTACAGCTACTTCCAGAGGCTGTGCATCTCCAGGCTCTGCTCCCACAAGTGTGGGACATAGGTCTTCCTAAGGCTACGAGCTCATTGTGGGGGCAGGAAACGCCCCTGATTGGCACTTGGATCTGCCTCCAGGCGTGGACAGCATGGTGAGGGAGGAGGTGCACAGGCTGCAGTCCCGGGTTGATGTGCTGGAGCAGGTGAGGCTTGGTTGGGAGTGGGTCTGGCTGGTGTCCACAGACCCCATAGTCTCTGGGGCTGTGGTTCCAAACCGTGGGATGGTTGGGGGTTTGATGGGGAAGCGCTATAGGGATTCTGGCTTTCTTACTATGCCCAGCAGTACTGTGTGGGATTCCCCAGGCTGGGAGGAACAGTTCAGAGCCCACTATAATAATACAAGGACTCTGATAAGTCTCATCAAACCACAGGCCCCATGACTCTCCTAGCTTGTTTCTGGGGTCCTGAGACCTTTTAGCTAGGTTGTGGGTATGTTTATACACCTGTGTCTACTAGGCTTTGGGCTCCTTCTATTTGCAAGCAGGGTCCCCCGCTGCTACAGCTCAGTAGGAAACTTATGGAATCCCTACTGGTCCTTCCTTACATTCCCCTGGAATAGAGGTAAAAAGGGGTCACTTGTCTTTTTACAACCTCCTTTACAGAAACTGCAGTTGGTGCTGGCCCCACTGCACAGCCTGGCCTCTCGGGCTACAGAGCATGGGCTCCAGGACCCCGGCAGCCTGCTGGCCCACTCCTTCCAGCAGCTGGACCGCATTGATTCATTGAGTGAGCAGGTCTCCTTCTTGGAGGAGCAGCTGGGGTCCTGTGAGTGCCACACCTCCCCACCCACAGAGATCCCAGGGAACCCATGGGGTGGATGGAACTACCACTGGCGATGGGCAGATCTGCAAGTTTGAACCCTCTTTTCTCTCCTGCTCTAGGCTCTTGCAAAAAAGATCTGTGATAGTATCTCACCACCCAGGTTGGACTGAGATGCCACCCTTATATCCCCTTCCAGCCGGAGTTCAGGTGCTATCTGGTGGTGCCTGTGAGCAGAAGGCCCTGCTTGTCTGTCCCTCTTTCTTAGGAGGTTCCTAGGACTTGGGCATGGGAAGTGGGGTCTTGTGACTCTGCCAATGGGGCTTTCCAGAAAAGGTACGAGAGCACCCTGTCCAGAGGTGAGGTGGGGTTGTCTCTAGCTTTGTCCTAATAAAGCCTGGACTTGAGCTGCTGTCGGTGGGTGAATTGGGACTGGGCGTGCACGGTGCTCCTGCTCTGTAGGCTTCAGGTAAAGTGAAGCGCCTCTCTGCAAAAAGGGGCTGCGACAGGCAGTCCTGAGGCCCCGGTTTTCCCTTGGTGAGTCGCTGGTTCCACGCACAGCCAGAGGCGAAAAGGCAGGTCTTCAGCCTCTCCTCTCATGCCACCAGGCCCACGGTGTGGCCACCCTTCAGTTCCGTGGACCCCACACATTCACTGAGAAAAGCACTGATCACAGCTCACCCCCTGCAGGCAATTTGGAGGGAGCAGGGAACATACACACTGCAGCCCCAGAGAAGGGACATGTGGGTGGCTATATAACACCCGTACCACCCTGTATCCCTAGGTGGGAGGCCTGGGGAGGGGCTCTTGCCCCTCCTCTGAAAGAGACCCCTGGTCTCTAGGCACTTCTCAGAGTTCATTTATAAAAAAAAAAAGAAAAGAAAAAAAGAAAAAAAAGGGGAAAAAAAAAAGAACCAAGTACAGTAGTGATTTGTGACTGAGACCGGACAGTGGGGTTGGCAGGCTCTGCCCTCTGGTGCTGTGACCCAGGTTTCCTTGAGACTGGGAGACCAAGTTCCTCCTCTTCCTGATGGCCTGATACAGGCCATGGCCTGATTCCTGGATGTTGATCCTGCACCATGGGGTGGGCCTTGAATGGCGTGTTGCCCAGTCCTAGGTGCCTCATGGTCTTATGGGTCAGCCCACCTGCTGGATGGCCACACCTGGATTCTGGAAGCACAGGCATGAGGTGGGGAAGTTACATGGGGTCCTGGGTCTAAGGCCTGTGTCAGAAAGGGCTTCCTGTTTCCAGGCCCCAGTGAGAGCCAGGTCAGCAGGGAAACGGGATAAGGTGATGTTAGGTAGGTGGGAGGGTATGGCCTTCTGTCCATCCTGCAGCCTCTGCTTCCCACCTGCCTTCCTCCAGCTCCCCTGCCTCTGGCCTGGGCTACTGGGCTGGCACGACCCCAGGCTCCTTAATGGCAAAGTTCTCCTGGGACATCCTGGAAATTTGTAGAAAGGTGCTCCTCATGGACTGGTAGCAGGTGTCCACAAGCTTGGTGACATCAGCATCTGTAAGGCCACTGGTAGGGACAGCATCCAGCACTTGTACCCTGATTGTTCCTGGGGAGGAAGCAGTGGATGTCAGGGTCTTAGAGGCCCCACTGATGCTGCCACCCACCTCCTCCTCACCTGGCCTCCTGCTGCCCAGCCTCTCTTCAGAGCCTGGCCAGCATCCCCAGCTCCTGGGCTGGGCACACATGTTTGTAATTGAGGCAACATAGAGACATGCGACCCAGTAAGCGTTAGCAACTCTACCCTTCCCTGTAGCCACTGCCCATGACTCAGGACGTCTCTGCCCCTGAAATTGCACTCAGTGACCCCTGAGCATCCCTTATCACACTTCCTCCTTCAGTTCTCCATGGTGCTGGGCATTGGGGGCTCAGATCCTGGAGACCTCCTGGCTTGTTCCACTACCTTAAACCTCTGACCCTGCTCTGACTCCCAAGGTCACATGAAGGGTCAGGGTACCTGCCTGGAAGCTAGTGAGATAATGGAAGAGGCAGAGGCTGCACTTGTGAGCTGCCCTGTGTAGGGGAGCCTAGATAGCTGAGAATTCCCACTCCTCACCAGCAGAGGTCACCACAGGCTCCTATTTGTGTTACACAGCCTGGACCAACAGTGATCTCAGGAACTGAACCATGTTTAGAACCTGTTCCCCCCCCCTTCTTTTGTAAATTGTTTATTTATTTATTATGTATACAACAGTCTGCCTCCATGTATGCCTGCATGCCCGAAGAGGGCACCAGATCTCATTATAGATGGCTGAGAGCCACCATGTGATTGGTGCGAATTGAACTCAGGACCTCTGGAAGAGCAGCCAGTGATCTTTTTTTTTTTTTTAAAAGATTTATTTATTTATGTATACAGTGTTCTGCCTGCATGTATGCCTGCAGGCCAGAAGAGGGCACCAGATCTCATTACAGATGGTTGTGAGCCACCATGTGGTTGCTGGGAATTGAACTCAGGACCTTTGGAAGAATAGCCAGTGCTCTTAACCTCTGAGCCATCTCTCCAGGCCCCTAGAACCTGTTTTTCAATTTGAAAAATTGTAAAACCCACTTAGAAAGAGCAATGAGATGATGCAATGCTGGGCCTATATTCATTCACTCATTCATTCATTCACCACCCAGATGTGGGAACTCCACTACTAAGGGCCCAGGACTCTGTCTGCTAAATTAGTCATCCTCTGCTACCTAAGGAGCTGCAGGCCAGCCTGGGGCACATGAACCCCTATCTCAAAATAAATAAGAGAGAGAGCATGACAGGCTTGTGAGCTCCTGCGTGGCTCCGATGGGCTCACCTGAGGTGAAGAGTTTCTTCTTGACATTGTAGAAGGAAGAAAAAGATGAGTACACCACGGGGATGATGGGCACCTGTGGACAGGGACACACGCTGAGGGACAACACTACAAGGGTGCCTTGGCTCCTGCTAGGTGTCCTTATGGCTGACCAACCCCTCCATCCAGGTGGCCTGGTGTTTCAGACTCATCCTGCCCTCCACATCACCTCCTACAGGAAGCTCTCTGGGCTAGTATTTTTTTGTCATGTGTCCTCCCCGACCCCCACACTGGGTCACAAAACATCCTAGAAGTGGGAGGGTGGGACTCCACTTAGCACTGGGGAGGTGGAAGATGTTGATCCTCTGTTCCCCTCCCATCCTGCCTCTCATTCCCAGGAAACTAGGGGAGGGGGTTGGAGCCTGTTGGCGTTCCTGGAAGGTCCCAGGGTCAACTCCAGTGATGACAGGTGGCACTGGGGGTAATAATTAACCCTAGGCGCCAGAGCCCGGGCAGGAAGGTAGGTAGGCTGCACCCTAGACAGGCCCTGGGGGAGGGGCAGGAAATGATATATCTGGATTCTTCTGCCCCCACCACAGGCCCTAGTTTCTCTCTTTCCCCAGGATCTGCCAATACCTCAAGGCAAGGAGGGCTATGACTTCAGTCTCAGGCCCAAGGACCCCTGGGACTTGGTCACTAGACAGATCAGAGGTCACAGTGCCTCCTGCTCCAGCCTGGGCTTCTCAACCCCTTGGGACTGATGGGAGCTTTGGGGAAGGAGTACATGCTGTCTTGTATGGGACTGGGCCCAGGGGCCCAGAAGGCTGCCCGCCACAGGGGCAGAGGAGGCTGAGGCTTGCCAGGCAGCCAACAGTAAAGCAGGATAAAAATCCCTTCCCCTATCTCCCAGTGTGGCTTCCCCACACCAGGGACCCCCTGATCCATGGCTCAGGGACACTCCTGATACACACTGTCTTCTCCCACCACAGGCTGAGGGACAAGGGAAGTCCAAGGCCCAGGACAGAGTTAACTTGTGCTGCTCAGGACTAGGTTTGCCACTAGCCTGTGCCTGCTCCTCAGCCTCACCATGATCAAGCCAGGGTCCGAGGCATCAGGTGAATTTCTAGGCACAATCTGCCTTATTATGTTAACTGCCTACTCACTGGCCTCCCACCCCTACTTTTCATGAAACCCCAAATGAAGGGGACTACCCAGCCAGCCAGCTAGGGTATGGGGAGGCTGGTGTTCAAGCTCAGAGCTGTCAATGGTCACCAACCTGCTCAGGTGCTAGGGGCTGAGCTGGTGGGGAGGCCCTTTCCCAACAGGGTGGAGAAGGTCCCTGAAGGCCAGCAGTTCTCAGTCTGGCTGGGATATCATCTTCAACCTTGAACCACCCTGACCCATATCCCAGCCCCCTACCCCAGGAGAGCATGGCCTACCTGGGCCTGGATGGCCAAGTAGAAGGCACCTTTTTTAAAGGGCAACAGGTCCCCATTGTCGTTGCGTGTACCCTCTGGGTAGATCCACACTTTAAGCTGCCGGTAGAAAGGAGAAAGCTGCTTAGGCTGCCCCCACCCTGCTTAGCCACCCCAGAGAGCTGTACTGCCCTCCCCTGGAGCCCTGTTTGCTATGCTATACTCACATTGTCCTTGACCATGAGGTCGCCCAGGTCAGCCATCAGGGTCATGGCAGTTCTGGCCCGCTGGCGGTTGATGAAATAGACACCCCCGAGGTACATGATGAGGCCCACAGGCCCCGTGAACAGCAGCTCACGCTTGGCGATCTGTACACAGCGCTTAGGGAGGATCTCCATGAGGCCTACATGGATGGGAGCGTGAGCGAGAGAGGAAAAGAGAGAGAGAAACAGTGAGAGACAGAGGCAGAAGAGAGACATAGATGGAGACAGAGATGTGGAAACAGAGAGAGGACAAGAAACAGGAGAGATGGAGAAACATAATGAGAGACAGAAGCAGGCAGGGGAGTCAGAGGAAGCAGAGACAAGAGAGATAGAAAGACCCGGGATGGATAGAGACAAGAGAGAGAAAAGAAGCCAGAGGTGGAGAAAAACAGAGGGGAAATGAGACAGGAGAGAGAGAGAAGGGGAGAGAGAAACACAGAAACAGGGGAGATGGAAAAAAGAGAGAGACAGACAAAGGGGGCGGGTTACGGGGAAGAAGGGAGAACAGCTTCAGAGCCCAGCTTGGCACTCCCGGGGAGAAGGGGATGATGCCCCACCTGGCAAGGCCCCTGCCTCTGATGCAGTCCTGTGCCTCATGTCTGGCACAGCCTGCTGCTCTTATTGCCCAGCTTGAGGGAAGCCTGTGGCTAGAGAGACACATAGGTCTTGTCCCGCACCAGCCCCAGCTAGAGGCTTCAGCCTCTAGGATGAAAAACCCTCTCTGTGGCCAAGCCTTGGTGGCAGCCTACCCATCATGTCCAGGATACTCTGATGATTAGAAATGATGACACAGGGACCATCCACCTCCAGTTTCTTCTGGCCTCTGACCTCAAAGCGAAGGCCATACACATACTTGAAGGACCGCACAAACCAGCTGATGATGCTGAGGGCAGAGATACCAAGAACCTAAATGAGCTCCTGTAGCCAAGGGAGGGTTCATACAGGGGCGAGCTGGGGAGAGGGAACAGCAGGCAGCACAGGGCAGAAGACTTGAGCAGACACTTAGCCCTGCCACCTACCCCCAAGGGTACCTGAAGTGTTCTCATTCAAAAGAGGCTGTCACAAGCTCTGACCCTATCTCCTGCTTTGCCTACTGGAATGGGACATTTGCTTGTGACAGAGGGAAGTGGAGG
>CABHPR010120058.1:0-11820 GCA_902168415.1 Peromyscus melanophrys
TTTGTTTTTGTTTTTGTTTTTTGAGACAGGATTTGTCTCTTAACAGAGCCCTGGCTATCTTGGAACTCACTCTGTAGACCAGGCTGTTCTTGAACTCACAGAAATCTGCCTGCCCCTGCCACCAGACTTTGTTTTGGTTTTTTGATTAGTTGGTTTCACTTTCTACAAATCTGTTTTTCACCTAAGTATGGCCCATAGGTTTACATAGCAAGTCGGTGTGAAATTACCTGAGCTCCTGGGCATGCAGCATTGCGTTCTGGTGTTTGGTCTTAGGATAAACCCATCTTTTAAGCCCCTAGTGTTAAAAGATCCTTAAAACAGAAAGAAGCGGTGTCAGACACTTGGTTAAGTTTATCAGACATCTATTGCCAAGAATTCCTTCAGCTGGCTCACAACCCACCCATGCCCACCTTGAGTTGTACTTAGTGGGGGAAGTTGCCCGGTGGATTGGAGACAAGATGTAAAAATATAATTCTTCCTTGGTTTACAAGGCTGCAAAGTTTCTTTGCTCTCATTTTGGTAAGCCAGGGTGGCCTGTCTGTCCCTCAGCAAGTCAGGTTAACAGTCAGGTACCACAGAGGGCTTCTAAACATTGAGAGGCACAGTCACAAAGCAGCCTAGCATGAGTTTATAGGGAAAATGCACCTAACCGGATCAGCATTTTGTTCCTGTCAGATAGGGTTTTGTTTTGCGTAGGGACTGGATCCCATTGTGTGGTCCAGACTGGCCTCAAACTCAGAATCCTCTTGCCTCAGCCTCACAAGTTTTGAGATAATAGTTAGGTGATACCACACTTAACTTGCCAGTGTATTTTATCTTCTGTCACCCCCTTTCTCTGCAGACTATTTAAATGACCTGCAGGGTCGCAGCGATGAGGACGCCAGTGGCGCTTGGGAGTTCTACGGCAGCTGCGTGTGTGGTGAGCATCACTGTCCATAGTACAGTGGGGGGAGAGTGAGCAACTTAGGATGTTTCTGCTGTTCGGAGGGAGGGAGGTGGGAGATGGGCACTGAAGAAGGATTTGCTTGCTCGGGATATGGTGGCCAGCTACTATTCTACAGCTAACTGATGGAGCTCTCTCCTTTGCCTCCGTTAGACCCAGATGATGAAAGTGGGTATGATGTTTTGGCTAACCCCCCAGGACCAGAGGACCAAGATGAGGAGGAGGATTCCTACAGTGATATGTTTGAGTTTGAGTTTTCCGAAAGCTCCCTCCTGCCGTGTTATAACATCCAAGTGTCCGTCGCTCAGGGGTGAGCATGGCTGTCTAGGACAAACTAGCTTCTAAGGCAGTTTGTCCCTGTAGGCAGATGAAGGTAGATGGAGTGGCGGGTGGCTTCTTAGCTGTCCTCAATCTTTGGATAATGGTCCAAATCAGCTTGATTATTTATGCCCAGTGGAGATGGGGCTTAACCCTAACATGGTATAGACTGCCCTCATGAGAAGGTGTATGTTCAAGTCATTCTTGGGGTCTGTGGGCACTGAAGCCAGGACCTCAAATTCCACAGAAAAGCTGCTCTCTTGGATACTACAGCAGTCAACAGTTAAGAAATGAGTCTTCCCCTAGTAGCTGTCGCCCCATCCCCCCAACAAGTCACCCTAGGGGCTCCCCCGGGCACTTGAGATATAATTGGACTACAGTGATAAACTACCTCCTCACCTAAGAATAGGACAATTATCTAGGACACTTGGAGTCCTTAATATGTCATCAGATTTGGTCAGATCCCATGTTTTCCCTATGGGTGTGCCACTGCACCTTAATAATCAGTCCTTTGGGCTGTACATGTCAAGAAACTGCTATAGCTGTGTGTTAACAAAGGTGTTTCATGAGTAATGTCCTCCTCGGCTCTGAAGCTATAAACACATATGCCATTACAAACGGTGACAGAAATTCTAAATTGGGTCGGGTTCTCAAAGGTGTCACTACCCAGATAGCTGAAGGATGGGGATAGAATTGGGAAAGGGGAGGAGAGATAGCCTTGTATGTTTAGTAATCTGTTGGTGAGGGTCCTCAGAGAGGTCCAAGAGGTTGGGGTGCAGGCCTGCTTTTCCTCGGTGAGTACAGGGTCCACTGGAGAAGCATGAAACAAGTTTCAGCCAGAGCTGGATGAGCAAGACTTTCCCCATTTGTTTCCATCTGTAGCAGGCACAGTGAAGCATGTTCAGATTCTACTAGATATTCTGTTTATAATACCAGATCTGTCCCACGTTCTTAGGCTGTGGTTATTCTCCTTACCTTACAGCCCGGTGATAGGATGTGGTGGAACAGGGCAGGAGGGTTGACTAGACCCCCATCCCTTTCTATTTTATAGGCCACGAAACTGGCTACTGCTCTCAGATGTACTCAAGAAGTTGAAAATGTCCTCCCGGATATTCCGCTGCAATTTTCCCAATATGGAAATCGTCACCATTGCAGAAGCAGAGTTCTACCGACAGGTCTCTGCAAGTCTCCTGTTCTCCTGCCCCAAAGACCTGGAAGCCTTCAACTCTGAAAGCAAGGAGCTGTTAGATCTGGTGGAATTCACCAATGAGCTCCAGACTCTGCTGGGCTCCAGCGTGGAGTGGCTCCACCCTAGCGACACGGTCCCTGAGGACTACTGGTGAGCTGCCTGCCCTGCCCTGCCCTGCCCACCCACTGTGTACAGTGTGTTATAGTGTTAATCCTTGTGCATATGTGTCATACATACTACGACGATTTCTGTAAAGAAAGGACACTATTACATATGAGAATATCTCTTCTTTATATAAGAGACGTTACTCCAGTCCGAAGAACCTAGAAGCCTGTGTTTTCTTTCTAAACTTTTAAGTCAGTTTTTATGAAGCTGTTCAAATGTCTTTATTTTTCAGTGCACACATGCTTTGAGAAATGTATGTTTGTTTTTACTTGGAACATTTTTCTTTTCTTTTCTAAGGAGAAAAAATAAAAAAAATTAAAAAAAGAAAAAGGAGCCCCATACTTTAATGTTATTTCTTTCATACAAAGCTCTGGTGACGGGCCATGGCTGTATCGTGTGGTCAGAGTCGTGTGGGTGGTTTGGGGGAGTGAATTGGGTGAGGACACTTGGTGGCGATGTGCTTTTATGTTTTGTTTACAGAGTACCTGCTCACACCAGGTAAATGCTATTGGATGTAATCCAGTAGTATGTAATATAAATTCAAACCATATCCACACACAACAACTAATTGTATGAAACTTTTGTATCCTAATTTAAAAGCTGTGAAATTACTTTTCACACATCAAACCGGATTGTTTATATGTTTAAACATTTTATGCTCTTATTTAAAGAAGACTTTGAGCTATTTTTTTCTGTACCCTGTAAAATATTGAAAACTAACATAATATGTTGAGGTTGCTTGAAAATGTACATAAAACTAAAATTTTCTGACTTGTGTGTTTATGTTTGAAATCTGTGTTTTAACTTTGTAAGTAAATCTCTGCCTTTGTATTTATATTTTACAAAAATTTTCTTAAAAGGCAATAAACCTGTTGAGGAAAGGAGCAAATTGAAGTACTTTGCCTCCTTCGTGTTCCGAAAGTATCACCATCATCACTGGTTTTCTTTAAATGTCGATGGTGGATTCCCTGTGGGCAACTTGCAAACAATTTTGTTTCCATAAACCAAAGTAGACTACAGAGTTCAGGGGAACTGTGCTGAGAATATGATCTGTCGTTCCATTCCAAGAGCTGGTTCTTAACTCTCTCTCTCTGATCCTTTTTCGAGGTGCTGAGGATCAAACTCAGGACCTCACACATACTAAGCAACTGTATTACCATTGGGCCACACCCACCCCCCCTTTTTTACAGTGTTCTCACTCCAGTGTTCAAATTCAATCCTCCTCCTGCCTCAACCCTACTGAGTGGCTGGGGTTATGGGCATGTACCAGCATATCCAGCCCTCGGGTCTTCTGTTCCCTTTCTCCTCTGATTGCCAGACTTGGCTTTGCTTTTGACCTCCATCTACTGCAGTCCCACACCATTGCCAGTCCTTGGTCCTTTAGGACAGCTTTTCCCTGAAATGCTATATTTATTGTCACTTCCCTTCCTCTAGACCTCTTTGTTCTATTGCTCTGTTTAAAAGCCTGATCAGCTGGGCGTTAGCGCACACCTTTGATCCCAGCGCTTGGGAGGCAGAGGCAGGAGGATCTCTGTGAGTTCGAGGCCAGCCTGGTCTACAAAGCGAGATCCAGGACAGCCAGGGCTGTTTCACAGAGAAACCCTGTCTCATTAAAAAGAAAACCGTTTTTGGGGGGGGGGGGGCTGATCAGAGCTGGGCAGTGGTGGTGCACCTTTAATCCCAGCACTCAGGAGGCAAAGGCAGGCAGATCTCTTGTGAGTTCAAGGCCAGCCTGGTCTACAGAGTGAGTTCCAGGACAGCCAGGACTGTTTCACAGAGAAACTCTGTCTCGAAAAATCAAAAAAAGAAGCATGATCAGTTTTAACTTTTGCGCTACCTTTACCTTTTTCTAGAACCATCTACTAGTATTATCAGCCCATCCTCCTAAAGACAAAGACTGGAAAGCTACAAACTGCTGGGCTCCCTTGCAACTAGTTTAACCCTCCAAGACCAGAAACAATCAAAACAGGAAGATGGGTTAGGGAGACCTCCAGTTACTGCTGTAGCATTCCAACATCTAGTTACCAGGTGGAGTCTTAAGTACACGGAGATGGAGAAGGCCTGCAAATGCTGTGGCTTGACAGGCAAGAAAATCAACACATGGTTGGGAATGAGGAAGTGTACTATGGTTGAATAACTCCGTGTAACAGAAGTTTTTGTTTCAAAGATGGATTACCAAGTGAAATTTGGAATGCATGTTGAAAACAAGGCTGCAAGCAAGATTTCTGTTCATTGTTTTTTGGTGAACTTTTCTGATCATGGAAAAAAATGTTAAACAAGCATTTTTCGACAGAGAAAAGGTTTTGTCATCCAAAGTCAGTACTCTCCCCACTCCAGACTGAACCACTGTTCAGATTTTGGTGAGATTTGGTTAGGAGCTTCAAGGAAATTCCACAGCAAAATTCCAAGGTTATTTCAGCTGGAGACAGAGGGAGAGTCCGGAGTCAGGGCTTAGAAGATGCAAGACAAAATGAGCTTGGTGTAGGAAAAAGGTTTAGGGGAAGCTGGTAGAGAACCTTCCAGAAGCCTTTGGTAGTTGGGAACAAGTTAAAGAAGGTTGGGCTGGTGAAGTGATGGCTCAGCTGGTAAGGGTGCCTGCTCCCAAACCTGATGACCTCAGTTCCATTTCTGGGACCCATATGGTGGAAGGAGAGGATCTCCTCCCCCAAGTTGTCCTCTGACCTCCATATATGCACCCACTCCCCACACACATAATAAATGAACATAATAAAAATTTTGAGCCAGGTAGGGGTGGCACTTGACCTTAATCCCAACATTTACGAGGCAGAATTGGGTGCTTAGTCTCTTCAAGTTCCCGGCAGACAAGGTTACATAGTGAAACTTTATCCTCAAAAAAGTGGAGCTGGTGAAAGTGGTGGCACACTCCTTTAATCCAGCATTCTGGAGGCAGGGACAGGCAGATCTACATAGCAAGTCCCTGGCCAGCCAGAGTTATATAGTGAGACCCTGTCTTAAAAAGAAAGTGGGGGCCGGGCGGTGGTGGTGCACCCCTTTAATCCCAGCATTCAGGAGGCAGAGGCAGGAGGATCTTTGTGAGTTTGAGGCCAGCCTGGTCTACAGAGTGAGTTCCAGGACAGCCAGAGCTACACAGAAATCCTGTCTTGGGCGGAAAAAAGCGTGAGAAAAGGTGGGGAGTGGATGCTGAAGAGCTGGCTCGGTGGTTAAAAACTCCTGTTGCTCTGCAGAGGACATGGGTTCTGTTCCCAGCACTCACATGGTGGTTCATAACAGTTTGTAACTCCATTTCTGGTGGTTTGGATGTCCTCTTCTGATCTCTGTGGACACAGGCACTTATGTGGTGCACATACATATGTACATACAGGCAAAACAGTCATACATATAAAATAACCTTTAATATTTTTCCCTTTGAAAGAGTACTATAGCTGAGCAGAATTAGGGCACTGAGGAGCTTCCCACAAAAGCAGAGGATTCATATGGACCAGCATTTCAGTTTGAGAGCACCCATCACCACTATGATTATAGAGGAACTGGGCATGAGCAGAAGTAGATCGTGTTCTGCACAGTGGGCAGCAGGCCACAGAACCTAGTCAAGATGGATACCAACAGCCAAGGCTATACCAGCTACTCAGGAGGATGAAGCAGAAGGGTTGCTTTAGCCCAGCAATTGAGAAGCCTAAGCAAATAGGGAGATCCCATCCACCTTTTCTGTTGTTGTTGTTGTTTATGTTTGTGTGTTGAGACAGGGTCTATGTAGTCCTGGCTGTCCTGAGCTCACTATGTAGACCAGGCTGACTCTGAACTCACAGAGATCCTCCTGCTTCTATTGAGTGCCGGGATTAATGGAGTGTGTCACCATGCCAGGCTAAAAATGTGCTCGGGATCAAACCTGGGGCTTTGTGCTTGGTAGGTAGACGTTCTGTCAACTGTTGTGGGATATTTTGATCACACTGTGACACTCCTGAGACTGCCAATAAAGTCTACCTTGAGTCAGAGGGCAGAGCTAGCTACTTGCTGACTAGAATTAACCATAGAGGTTTTGGAGGACCCAAGACATAGAGAGAGACACAGGAAGTATTAGGGAGGGGTTAGAGATTCTTGGGCCTTTTGACTCTGATCACTCAGATTTTTACCCCATATCTGACTCCTGAGTTTTTACTAATAATATAATAATTTATTTAATCGTTACAGTCAACTAAGCTATATTTCCACCATCTCTTGAAGAAAAGAAGCTGGGTTTGTTTAATCCCAGCACTTTAATTCCAGGAGACAGGCAGGCAGATCTCTGAATTTGAGGCCAGTCAGGTCTATGTAATGAGTTCGAGGCTGGCCAAGGTTACTTAGTAAGATCCTATGTCAGTATTTTTTTGGTTTCGTTTGCTTTGTTTTTTTGAGACAAGGTTTCTCTGTGTATCCCTGGCAGTCCTGGATCTCGCTCTGTAGACCAGGCTGGCCTTGAACTCACAGAGGTACTCTTGCCTCTGCCTCTTGAGTGCTGGGATTAAAGGCATGCACCAACACGGCCCGGCCTCAAAAATTTTTTTAACAATAAAATTAAAAAAAAAATCCAAAAAACAAAGCTTTAAAAGAAAAGGGAGTCTGTTCCTCCAAACCAAATTTGTGGGGGCACTTTGTTTGGTTTTAATTGCAGTGATGAGGTTAGAGCCCAGGGCCTGTGCATGCTAAGCAAGTACTGTACCACCCAGCAGTACACCATGCAGATTTCTCTTTGCATACCTATTTATATAGTTTTCACTTGAATGGTGTACATGTTTGCATCATTAGGGTTCTCTAGAGGAACAGACCAGTGGGATTATATATGTAATTTATTAAGTTGCCATACATTAAAATAGAAACAACAGCTGAATCATACCTAAGAGGCAGAGAGTCCAGTAGTTGCTCACTCCTTGAGGCTGAGTGTCTCAGCAGCCCCAGTCTGGTACTGAAGAACCTGGAAGCTTCTGCGTTGGTTCCTCCTACCTCTACTCCCCAAATTCTGATTATCAGCATAGCAATAGGCAGCGCACTGACTGCAGGGCAAATCAATCTGCAGCTAGACGGAAAGCTGGCCAGGATGACCTTCCTCATGCCTTCCCTTTCGGCTGGACTGCCTCTAGAAGGTGCAGGCCCCTGTCAGAGCAGGTCTTCCCCTATCTGTCAAGGCGATCAGGACAGTCCTTCCGGTGAGGCTTCCTACTCTCAGGTGACTCTGCCTTGTGGCACATTGACATGAAAACTGACCACAATAATGCTCAATTTAAAAAAAAAAAAAAAAAGACATTGGATGAAAGTAGATGAACCCAGACAAAAACCAAATTTGACTATAAACCTGAACAAATTAAAGCTTTGTGTCACATTGATGACATTGCTACACAGAAAGACTTAGCCATGTTCCACACACACACACAGCACTCTGATCCTCCCAACCCAGCTGCTCCAGTGCTGGCCTTATAGGCTTGCCTCCCTCCCACCACGGTACTTTTCTTTATTGTTGTCTTGTTGGGTGCTGAAATTGGTGGCTGTTGTTTGAGAAAGGATCTAATGTAGCCCAGGCTGACCTTACTATGTGTCCAATGATAACCTTGAACTTATGTTCCTCTTGCCTCTACTTGTTAAGAACTAAGATTATAGGCATGTACCATGATGCCCTGCGGTTGCTGTGGATCAGACTCAAGGCTTTATGCTTGTTAGGCAGGCATTCTACCAACCTGAGAGCTACATCTCTATCCCAGAACATAGTACTCTTGCATGTTAACCCTTGGCAGGCTATAATCGAAGCACAAAATGAGATGAGGACACAGATCTGTTGTACTGGCCCCTGTAGTAGTATTTGTATTGGACTGGAAGTCTTTTGTATACATTGTAGGGCAGAGCAAATACTTTTAACATGGTGTGGCTAAGAGCTGCTGTGGTTGGAGACATACTCATAGGGAGTGTAGGAAAGGGGGAAAGAATCTTAGGATGTCACAGATAAATTGGAGTTCAGGAAACAAACGGGATTTCCAAGCTTGGTTTGTAAAAAGGGCGCAAGAAACCCTGACAGCCTGGCAGCAGCGAGTGCTCTTAGCACCAAGTTCTTGGTCTCCAGTCTTCGTTGGCAACACTTTTATGCTTTCATAGACAGCTAGCCCCAAGTCTGTAGCAAGGCACACACAGGCAAGCCTGGCCAGTCGGAGGACAGACAGGGTCCATATGCCACCTGAGGTGGCCAATAAGGAGCTAGGATTTTTGTCAGGAAATGTTTGAGCTGAATCTGGTTTTGATGAAACAGATAAACCCATAATGTAGACACTAGCTTGGCTGCTGCTTCTTGACCATTGTCCTCCTCCTCCTCCTCCTCCTCCTCTTCTTTGTTAAAAATCAGCATCAGGGGAAAGAAAATTAAGGAGGAGGGAATAGCCTAGATCAGAGAAGGCTAAAAAGAAAGGACAATGGAATGCAGCGTACAAACCTTGACAGGCTTCTAGACGCAAACACAGAGGAAATAGTCACATGTGTGACTGGTTTTGGGTTTTTTTTTTTTTTTTTGAGACAGGGTTTCTCTGTGTAGTTCTGGCTGCCCTAGAACTCGCTCTGTAGACCAGGCTGGCCTCGAACTCACAGAGAGCCACCTGGTTCTCTGCCTCCAAAGTGCTGGGATCAAAGACATGTGCCGGCTGCAGCCGCTGCCACCACCGCCGCCGCCACCACCACCACCACCACCACCACCACCACCACCACCACCACCACCACCACCACCACCACCACCACCCTGCTGAGTCTTATTTGTATGTAATAAAAGAACTCGTATCTGGGTGTGGTAGAGCATGCCTTTAAACCCAGCATTCCTCTGCAGGTAGATCTCGGAGTTCAAAGCCAGCCTTGTTACAAACTGAGTTCCAGGACAAATAGGGCTACACAGAGAAACCATGTCTCAAAAAAACAAACAGCGCCGGGTGGCGGTGGTGCACGCCTTTAATCCCAGCACTGGGGAGGCAGAGGCAGGAGGATCTCTGTGAGTTTGAGGCCAGCCTGGTCTACAGAGCAAGATCCAGGAAAGGCACCAAAACTACACAGAGAAACCCTAAAAAAAAAAAAAAAAAGAAAAAAGAAAAAAAAGAAAAGAAAAAGAAAAAGAAAAAACAAACAGCTAGGGGGTGGGGGTGGGTGGCGCACACCTTTAATCCCAGTGCTTGGAAGGCAGAGGCAGGTAGATCTCTGAGTTGGAGCCAGCCTGGTCTACAGAGCCAGTTCCAGAACAGCTAGGGCTACACAGAGAAACCTTGCTTGAAAAAAAAATAAAACAAAACAAAATAAAATAAAATAAAAACATGTAAATGTCCTGTTTTCATTTTGGGAATTTTACACCCAGTGTAACTACTCCCCATTCAGAATCTACTAGAAAACTAACCTCTCAGCCCACTGCAGTGGTACACGCCTTTAATCCCAGCACTCAGGAGGCAGGGGCAGGGGCAGGCTGATTTCTGTGAGTTTGAAGCCAGCCTGATCTACAGAGTGATTTCCAGGATGGCCAGGGCTACACAGAAAAACTCTGTCTCAATGAGAGAGAGAAAGAGAGAGAGACAGAGACAGAGAGACAGAGAGGGAGGGAGGGAGGGAGGGAGGGAGGGAGGGAGGAAGGAAGGAAGGAAGGAAGGAAGGAAAGAAGGAAACCTGTCAACACCAAAGTTCCTTTGTGACCTTTTTCTTTCTACACCTCCTTCACCCTATGTACCCACTGATGTGGTTGTAGAGAGCCAATTGGGAAGATGAAATAAAGACTATAAATTCTTGGGGCTAGAGAGACAGTTCAGTGATTAAGAGCACTAACTGCTCTTCCACTGGACCATCTCCATACTGACTCACAGCCACCCACAACTTCAGTTCTAGGGATCCTGTGCCCTCTTCTGACCTCTGAGGGCACCAGAGACACACCTTGTACACACACACACACACACACACACACACACACACACACACAGAGTTAAGAATCAGAATTCAAGGTTTAGATTTAAATTTGGTTTGGGGGAGGGGTCTTTTCTCACATTGATGCTGACTTCCTCTTAGTGCACTCTGGCTTAAAAGAAGGTGATTTACTAGCCAGATTTCCTCCTGAGCAAGAAGGTCCTCCTGAACACACTAAAGCCAGGAGGGCGGAAGCCAGCTGCTGGAGAGAGGCTAGGCCACTGCAAGAAGCTAGAGCCTTCCTAATGCAGGCCACAGCACTCTCACTTAGGGGTAGCCATTCACTCATCATCACTTGTGGTGATGAACTGACTCATGCAGATAGGATGCAAGTCCAAACTAGCCACTTCGGCTCAAGGAATCCTCCTCAACCTCCTGCCTTCTGGGGCTTTTCCCACTCACCCTCCTTGTCCTTCTTTTCCCTTTTCGTCCACGCCCATCAGAAGACTCTTAGGCTAAAAGCTCCACCTACCTTTCCCCCTCCCTTCTCCTAGATGCCTGACCTGTCAGTGGGTCACCAGTGTCACATACATTCTGGACAGGCCTGAGCTCAGACTGACACATTGTCCCAAAATACCAAAAGGAAGGGGGACAGGGGGGTGGGGCGGAGAAGACTGCAAAGCTTATGCTTTAGGTAAGTCGTGGGGTCAGGGAAGAGACCTAGAGAGAGGAGCTGTGAATAAGACAAGCGGACATAGAAATGAGCGTTTAGTGAAACAAGATGCTGTATCCCAGCTGCACCACAAGAAAGAAATGTCACACACATAATATCGACCAAAATAGAAGGCAAATTGCAGAAGAATACGTATAATATGACACATTCATATGAAGTCTAAAAATAGGCAAAATACCATCTTATATTCTTAATGTGATGATGTAAAAACAAGAAAAGGAGTGATGTGAACTGATCACAACCACCTGTGACTCCAGCTCCAGAGGACCTGACGCCTCTGGTCTACACACATGAGCACATGTCCCCCTTCCCCCAACCACCAGTACATAATAAAGATATATTTTTATTAAATAAAGATAAATCTTAAAAAAAATAGGGCTGGGGATGTACCTCCTCAGGTAGAGTGCTCAGGAAGTATTCATGAAGTCTTGGGTTTGATCCCCAGCATGGCATAACCAGGTAGACAGACACAAGAGGGTCAGGAGGAATTCAAAGTCCTTGTCTACTGCACTGCAAATTCAAAGCAAGCCTGCTTTACAAAAAAAAAAAAACCCATCTCAAAACACACACACACACACACACACACACACACACACACACACACACACA
>CABHPR010120059.1:0-19115 GCA_902168415.1 Peromyscus melanophrys
GAAGCTCAAACTCCCTGGAGATTCAGAGGTTTTCCTTTGACCAACGAAGCAGCCTGCCCAGGCTGCTCTGGGAACTATTCTGGATAATGATTAGCGCTCAATAAATATTTGTCCAATACACAGGGAAGGAATTAATTTCTCAATGTAGGGAAGATTTATTGGAAAGGGCAAGGTAAATACAGGTAGAGCTAGCCATCTGAAAGCCATGATTAGGCTGAAGAAAAAAAAAAAAAACAGAACGAGGCTGAAGCTTCAGAGCGGGTGATGTAGAGAGGGTTGGTGCGAAAACAAAACCCATGTGGGCACAGGCTCAAAAGCTTGTTGCTTCCCACAAAATAGCATCCATCTTCCTGTCACTGGCTGCAGTTTTAGAAGCCTCATTTGAAAGGACGGCTGTATGTTCGGCTGAGTTGATATATAACCCACTTCTTTTGGTTGGGCATCTTGATTCCGACTCTTACTAAGAAAATGGTGCTGCTGTGAATATCTTCATGAATATGACTTTACTGCATTGGGGGCCATTGTACCAGAACCGATTGATAAATGCTACAAGAGGCAAGCCTTCGGTCTCTAAAGGCTTGCACCTGATTTCATGATATCAATATGTTAAAAAAAAAAAAGTGTGTATTTTGCCATAATATTGGCAGCATCAGCGGCTAGTTTGCGGAAATATCAGCACGTCTTTCCTTTTCTTTACCCTTGTTTGGAGATCCTTTTTCTCATCAACTCCCTTGATGCTCACTGTTATATTTATCAGTTTGTATTTCTGTATACCAATCTGAGAGGTTAAAAATCCTACTTTAAATTGCTTTCTCCCGATAAGAGTTAAGGCTGGGGAGACGGGTCAGTGCGTGAGAACGCTTGCTGTACAAGCATGGGGACCTGAGTTTGGATCCCAATGCCCATATAGAAAGCCAGAAGAATAAGAGGGTTTTTCTGGAGGAAACCACTAGTTGTTGCTACATGGCCTAAGTGGGCATTGCTCCAAACTGTTAAATATTCACACGCACTGTTTTATTAAGGAAGACCCGCCTTCTCAGTGATTACAAAAACTTTCTCTAACCATCATGTCAGCTCCCACAAAAAGTCTTGTTTTCTTGAACAACATCCTTATTACACTACTGGATGGATTTAGAGTTTCAGTCTTCCAGTTTATTAAAGTTTGCATTAGCATAGTACCACTAAATCACCCAAATTAAATCACTAGGGTTTCAAGGAGAGAATATTTACTTTTCGCAGATGCATGAGCAAAAGTAAAACATTGAAAAACCTCACCTGCCCTGTCAGGAAAAGAACCCTATTCATAAAATAAATGTAGGGTCATGTTCAGCATAGACATTAATTCCTCTCCTCAGGTGCTGGGAAAAACTCAATGTGTTGGTTAAATCACATTGAGGGAAAATAGAGGTGTCATTTCCCTCTGTGCTGAAAATGGTATCAAGTAAGTGATAACGACAGACAAAATCTGGAATTTGCATAGCAAAGGTGGTAAATAATAATTTGTTTTAAAAGAATAGAAAGCGAAGTTGCTGTGGAGGAGATAAAGGAGCCGTGGGGTCCAGCTGGAGTGAAGAAATGACGTCTGTTGCTCTGTGACACAGTAAGGAAATGATGCTGGACAACAATCACGTTTTTCCAAACACAAGATAGGGCTGGAATACTCCCCACGGCAAGAAATGATCACCCTCCGCAGTGATGGAGAAGCTGGACATTCTTACCTGGCATCGTTTATTGTACACATTAATTGAAATATCCACTAAGCCTCGTAAATATTCACCATGGCCATGTTGCAGCTAAAATAAGAATAATGAAGCTGTGTTTCTTCTAAGATCCTGGGTCTCAGGTCTGTGTCTAAAGGGAACTCCTTCTGTGGCTCACAGAGAACAGCCCCCTAGTTGATTCCTGCCTTCTTGGTCCTGGGAGCGAGGGAGGAGCCAGCACAGGTGGGAACTCATGAAATACTCATCTGTGGACTAACATGGCTGCTGGACTCAGAGCTTGGAAAGGAAAGAGGAAAATTTCCTGGACTAAGTTTTTTAAAAAATTGAATGTAACTTTGTGACCTTCTGTCCACACTTAGCCCATCATTATCATCTTCCTTGTCTCCAGTGTGTACGGGGATGGCTTCAGATGCCCTAAAGTCAATCCTTTAGAACGTCTTGAGATGTCATCTAGTTCATCTTGCTGTCCTGGGGCAGGGTAGTAATTAAACTCTCAGAGAAATGAGAATCTACGCTTTTTTTTTAAGTTCCTCAGCGGGCTGGAGAGATGGCTCAGCGATTAAAAGCACTGGCTGCTCTTCCAGAGGACCTGGGTTCAATTTCCCAGCACCCACATGGCAGCTCACAACTGTCTGTAACATTGGATCTGACTCCTTCACAAAGACATGAGGTCAAACATCAACACATATAAAAAAAAATTAAAAGGAAATACGTTTAAAAAAAAAAAAGTTCCAGGAGATGCAGAGATCCACAGCCAATCACCAGGCAGAGCTCCAGGAGTCCAGTCAAAAAGAGAGAAGAGGGATTCTATGAGCAAGTACATCAGGATTATGATGGGGAAACCTGTAGGGATGACCAAACCAAACTAGAGGGAACTCATGAAAGTTGGATCGATGGCTGTGGAGCCTACATGGGACTGGACTAGACCCTCTGCATGGCGAGACAGTTGTGTAGCTTGATCTGCTTGGGAGGCCCCTGGTAGTAGGATCAGAATTCATCTCTGGTGCATAAGCGGGCTTTTTGGAGCCCACTACCTGTGATGGGACACCTCACACAACCTTGAGGCAGAGGAGGGGCTTGGACTTGCCTCTACTGGATGTGCCTCCCCATGGGAGGTCTTGCCTTCTTGTGGGTGGGAGTGGGGAGTGGGTTGGGAGGGGGAGGCTGGAGGGGGCAGGAGGAGGAAAAAAAGGGGATCTTTGATTATTGTGTAAAATGAATGAAAAAAATTCTTAATAAAAAAAGGGGGGGGGAGTCCCTCAGAAAGGAACCGTTTCCGAGCTCACTTAGAGACATGTGGCATTCCAGACAGAACGGGAGGCAGCTGGGAAATAGGGCTAAAGAGTGAGTTCTCCCCAACCTAGAGGGGCCCAGGAAGATTCCCCAGAGACATCTATCCCTTCCTCAGCACGTGGAATGATCTTCTCAACTCTAGAATGAGAAGGCAAGCTCCAGACACGACGGTTAACAGCTGCTCCAGCCCCAACCCCCATCCCTTCCTAAGTCATAAAGGTGTCCAGTGCTGTCCCACCATCTAGGGGCGACTCTGCCAGGTTGTGCCGGTATTTTCTGGCACAACTAGACCAACATGAGTGATTCTTTAAGGAAGCTGAACAAAAGGCAGAGGGTGGCCAACGGATGGTTCTTCCAAAAGCCTTCCTCTTTCTTTACTGGCCAGAAAAATAAAAATTGTCTAGCCTCTGCTCAAAGCAAACAGTGGAGGGCAGAGAGAGGCACATGGCTGAGGGATCCCGGGCAGATGGCAGGGGGTAGGGGTTTATCCGGATAGATTAGAGTCTGAGAAAGAAGAATATACTTTCATTCACTTCAGATCTGACTTGGAATTCTAGAGAATGGAAACATCTACACACAAGAGAACTTTAAATAGCAAACGTAATACCCAAATTTGGAGGGAAGAATAGTTTCCTCGGCACAGGAAATTATGCAAAAAAGAACTTTTATACGAACATAGCACCATTATGAAAAAGACAAGAACAGACCGAGGTGGATTTGATAGGCAAATGCTTGATGCATTTGTGAGATCAAGTGTCATAGAAGCAATAATATTATAACCTGCGGAGATTATATGCAAAGAACCGCAAATAGAATCATCCACGGATAGCATGTACGTCTGCTTTTTGCCACTGTGACAAATGCAGAGAAGACCAACTGGAAAGAAAAAATGCTTGCTTGGCTCACGGCTTCAGAGGTTTTGGTCCACGCACTTAACACTGTTACTTGGCCCAGAGAAGACAAATGGTGGGGAACACCAGGCCAGCTGGGAAGTGGGAGCGGGTATTTAGATCCAAATTAGAACAGAAATCCGAATTCATAACAAAATGCGAGAAAAGGCAGTCATATGGCTTGTCATCAAAGCCAGATGAATAGAAACAGCAAAGTGACCGGTTTCTATTTGCATATTTGACTAAGGCATTTAACCATTACACCATTGTACTCAGTCTCAAAGCCCAGGGAAATGAATACAGCCATTTTAATGTAAACTTCAAAGGTACGTTTATTAGGATTTGAAAAGAAAAAAACCCAGAGTGAGACGCTGTTAACCTGCAGAGCTGCCCAGAGTAGGACGAGGAGGAAAACACAGGCCGTTCGAATGAAGCCAGTATGGAAGTCAGCTACATCCACATGGCAGACAAGCAGCCACAGGAAAAGGAGCTTCGGAGAGAGAGGAATGAAGCCCAGAGAAGCAGGAAAGGCATACCTGGGCTCTGGCAGCACCCAAAGGGAAAAGACAAATGAAAGAGAAGCGAAGGGACAAGTTACGCAGAGCCAGGCGGATCTCTGTGAGTTCAAGGCCAGCTTGGTCTACAGAGCGGGTTCCAGGACAGGCTCCAAAGCTACACAGAGAAACCCTGTCTCAAAAAAACAAAACAAAACAAAGGACAAGTTACACCTTGGAGTCAGGACAAGAAGCTCATGGTGGCGCTGTAGCAAGTGCTCTAGGGAATGGGAATTCGGGGGTGGGGGTGGGGTGGGGGTTGGCGGGTAAACACATTGTTTCACTAAAGGGATAATTATTCTTCCTATCTCTTTAGCATCGCCTAAGGTGATCATGCCTTCTTTGGGGGTGGTCCCTTAGCCAGGTGGTTGACTTGCCCAACTGGAATGTTTGGTCTACACCAGAGCCAATGTTATACTGTTTGGACTTTCAGCTTCTACCAGTGTGAGCTACACCTCTTTACTGATGAGTTAGCGAGCCTGTGGTGTTTTGATATAGAGCAGCACAAAATGAGCTCAGACGTGTACTAATTTGGCTCAAGAGATCTTCTTAACCTCCTCTTGAAGGACCCGCCTCTGCATAGCTGTTCTAGTGTGATTTTTCTATTGCTGTGGTAAAACCCTGACCTAGCCAGGTGTGCTGGCTCACACCTTCAATCCCAGCATTCAGGAGGCAGAAGCAGGTGGATCTCTGTGAGTTCCAGGCCAGGCAGAACTACATAAAAGATCCTGTCTGAAGGAAAAAGCAAGAAAGAAGAAAAGGAAGGAAGGAAGGGAGGGAGGAAGGGGGGAGGGAGGGAGGGAGGGGGAAATCTTTAGGCAGGAACTAAAGTGGAGGCTATGGAGGAGGAACACTGCTTACTGGCTTGATCCCTCTGGCTTACTCAGCCTACTTTCTTATACAACTCAGGATCACCTACCCAGAGATGGCACTGCCCACAGTGGGTAGGGCCCTCATACATCTGTTAGAAAAATGTAAATGCCCCACAGGCACACCCATGTGCCAATCTGATGGAAGCAGTTGCTCGGTTGAGGTTTCCTCTACCCAGATGCGTCAAGTTGACAATGAAGTGAACTATGACAGTAGCATCATGAAGGTGAGTTTGCACCATGTGATTTGTAGGGTATACATTCGGACCACGGAGTGTCATCAAACACCAAGGTCATCGTTTGAAGGAAAATATAGTAGAAGGAAAAGAATCCAGGATGGTACTGATAGTTGAGCCAATTTGGGATCATTTTTTTTTTTAAATTTTAGTGTAAGGCTTATAAAACATATAATTTAAAATCAAATTCATGTAGTTAATTCCTTAGAAGATGGGAATTGGGAAATGTTGGTTTTCCAGCTAGTGGCAGTGTATTGAGTTGAAAGAAGCCATCCAGATTTGGTTGTATGTCTCAAGGGACCCTAATCCATGTCTTTGGTCCATTCTGGTTTTGGATCCTATCTAATATGTATTAAATATTGTTTCATATGAGTCAAAAGATATCTTTGTTGACTTCCTCTGGATGCTGCAACCAAAAGCTGTGAATGTGGTGGTTTTAAACAGTGCTGTCATTGAGAGGGAGGGACATGGAAGGCTTCTGTGACAACCCCTACCCACTCACCACTACCCCCCAAAAATAACAGCCCAGACAGGAAGCCATCTAAGAGAACTCTTAAAGAGTGTGATGGGGATGCTGAAATATAGTCTTCACAATTGATGGCTTTTGGCAGGGATTTGGAAGGGGAAGGACTCAGTTCTTTTTAAGGGGCAGCCCACTGAGAGTTTGATCATGCTCCAGTGAATATATAGATAACACAAATTGAACTTTTTTTTTTTTTTTACCTTTTTTTGAGTGGTGGTGGGGGGAGGTCTCAAGGGAGGGGCAGACATGGAAGGACTGGGAAGTGAGTGAGATGGAGGTGCATGATGTAAAATTCCCAGAGATCAATAAAAATGTTACATTAAAAAAAAAAAGAGTGCTGTGTGTATCCTCACAGTTCTAGGAAAGGCCAAAAGTGGAAGAGACTCTTGCAGAATCTAAAATCATCCTGTGTGGCTAGTATGACAGGAAATACATTTAATCTCAGCCCTCAAGAGACAGAGGAAGGAGGATCTCTGTGTCTGAGGCCAACCTGGTCTACTTATGCAGTTCCAGGCTAGCAATGGCTACTTAGTGAGACCCTATCACAAATGAAATAAAACAAACAGAAACTCCAAACAAACAAGGAACAAAACATAAGAACCATTCTGTGAGCGGGCTCAGTTCCCTCTGCGGGCTCGAGAGAAGAGGTCATTGCTTTGATTTTTCCAGAGACTTTTCCCAACATTCCTGGGTCCCTAGTTCCTTCTGCTATGCCCCCCCCCCATCCCACCTTTGACTTCCCTCTGCCTCCAAGGGTCTCATGCCTTCTCTTCTGCCTGGAGTCAAATCCCCCTCCTTTAAAGGCACATGTGGCCACACTTGGGGTTCATAAGGGTAATCCAAGATAATCACCCATCTCTGGGCCCTGAACCACAGCTGTACACTTGTTCTCCATGAGGTGACAGTCACAGGTTCCAGGCAGGGGCAGGTCCTTCACCTCTCTGGAGGCTATTTCCTATCCTATCACCCTGCCTTTCTCTGCTCTTTGATTGTGGATGTGATGTGACCAGCTGCTTCTGGCCCCCAACTCCTTGTTTTCCCTGACATGATGGAGCACCCCATGAAACTGTGCATGGAAATAAACCTTTTCTCCCTTAAGTTCTGTCAGGACATTTTATCCTATCATTTAGCAACAGAAAGAGAAACCAAGACATTTGTCTTCTTGCTGGGAACAGGAAGCTACTCTAGAGAATTCTACATATATTGGAATTACCCAGAATTCCCCCAGATTTCTTCACTTTTGCCCTGTGTTCTGCTTTACAATCCTTCCCACAAGTTGTGAATATGGGGTATTCTCTCTTACAGAATTTGGGGCACAAGGTAAAGTGGGGGGAGGGGGATTCTGGTTTGTGCCTCTTCCCATGCTAAGGAACAGACCAATTTTACCCCAGTGGCTTATAAAGTGCATGCCCATCGACTGTAATACCCCTTAATCGCCATCCTGGGGCTGTCCTTTGAATGACCATACTATGTAGAGAATTTAGTGGAAGAAGCATTAGCTACAAGTATATCATTGACTGCAGCCCAGGAAGGACTTCAATTATAAGAAAATAACAAACACACTTCATTTTCTGTTTTGTCAGTACTAAAACTTTGAACTTCTATCACACTGACTTAAAGGAAGTACAGCTCATTAAGTGAAAAGTATTTGTTATAAAATTTTGTGGTTGAAAACCAGAAAATGGAGATGCTTAGGAATTCTTAGAGGAATATGAGGAGTAGAGCCCAAGCTCTGTGTCTGCCACAGAATGTCCGACCTCTGTCGCCATGGCTCTACCCTTCAGGGTTCTCCTTCATTTTACCTCTGAGCTCATTTCTTGAATGGGATCTTCCAGACTACATACAAAGTGAAATGATACATCCCTGGAGCTGAACAGCGACGTACCAGGAGCCCCGGTGTTGTCTACATCCTGAAACCTCTGAGAAGTCAGAAAAAGAGCATGTGTAAGGAGCTGCTTGGGGAAGACTTCTCATATCTCTTTGGCTTAATATTGAGGATCTGATTGCAGATTCACTGTGAACTGTTTGCACGATAAACAGCTATTTACCATATTTCAGAATTCAGCTTGTGCTAGGTCAAGGGTGATTTCTAAAGCCCCCAAGGGAACACTCAGATGGAAGGGAAGGACCCAGTATCTTACACTCATCTTCAGCCTTTGGTTTAGGATAATAGAAGCTTGTACACTCGAGCTAAGAATAGTCCTGCTTCTTTACTTAATGTGCGTAGCCTCAAAATAGCTTGGCAGAACACCCCTACCCCCCCCCCCACCCCGGGCATCCACAGGAGGAGAGACTTCGGCTCAAATCTCACTGAGAATCAATCTCTCCTGCCACTGAAGTCACCAAATTTTACTTTGGTCTCAGGAGGGCTGGCTGAAACCCCAGTTTCACTTCTAGAGGGAAAAAAAGGCTTTTATTTGTAATGGGTCTGGAAGCACCATACATGTTCCGAGTGATAATGTTCAGCATCCCTGTGTGGGTAGTTCTTAAAAGCAGGGAGATCCATCATGTCCCTAAATAGTGACTGTTACTTCCTGCTGTTCACTCTGCACACTGGCACATGTTCACACGTGAGACTCACTTTTTCCTGTCCATGAACATCTTGACACATGAATATAGCCAGTGCTTTGTTTGATCCCAGCATGCAGCTGATACTTTTATCAGCCGCCCTGACAGCTGATCAAGCTTCACCCACGTGGCTTTTCATGAAGCTTTTGCTTACAGGGAAAGTGGAGACTTGGGCCTTCCGGAGATCCGGTGGGTACTTCCAGGAGCAGCTGAGGCCACAGGGCTGAAAACCACAGTGTAGCAGTTAGTCATCTCAGGAGACAACTCAGGCAGCAAGGCAAGTAAGGAAAGGCCCAGGTGCCGCTGACCTGCCGTAGCTGGCTTCACTGTGGGGGAGGCATTCTCTTGCCCTGACAAGGTCATTCTATGTGCAGTGTGCCCTGGAAAGGAACTGCTCTGATTATAGAGTTCAGTACCTCATGTGTATTTTACTGAGTAAAGTAGAGCTTATTGTTTCCAGGTGCGGTGAGGCATGCTGTTAGTTCCCTGCCCCCCACCCCAGGAAGCCCTGGAGTTTCCATCCCCATTGTTACTACCCATTCTTGACTTGGATGGCTACAAAATGCCAGCAAGACATGTCTTTTTTTTTTTTTTTGTAATAGGCGAGATCCACCATCCACGCATGTGTTTTAGTCTTTTTCTGTTGTAACCAAATACCACAGTCTGGATAATTTATAAAGAATAGTTTATTTATCTCATGATCTGGGCACTGAGAGATCCAGAGTCTGGCACTAACTCAGCATCCGGTGAGGAACCTCTGCGGGGTCATGGTAGATGGTGAGACAAAGCATGTCATCCAAGAAGAGCTACTGTAATTATCCTCATCATCCGTCTGTCCATCCATCCATCCATCCATCAGGGCTGAATCCATGCACTAGTGCAGAGCCCTTCTGATCCAATCACCTTCCAAAGGCCCTGAGTGCTTCCATGTCTTTACACCATCAGCAGGAGTCTGGGAGGGCATTGCAGACCACAGCATCCCACTCTTTGAGTCTGTGGCTTGCTGTCTGCTAGGCAGGAAGTTGTATGGATCAGGAAAATTCGGATTACAGAAGCAAGAATGTTCTTCATAATCCTCTCTGGTAAGTGGTTTCCCAGGTGACATCAGTGACACACACCTCCCAGGGTCGAGGTCCCTTATGTGATATCCTTCCCCTGCTCAGGAGTTACCACATTGTGATTTGCATCTTACAAACAGAACAGGGCAAAAGTAAGTTATAGAAAGTCTGTGGTTTCAGTCTGGAAACTCTAACTTAGACTGCCTTTTCTTGAAGGAACTCAGCTGCCATCTTAAGCTGACCCATGAAAAGGAACACTTAGGAACAACTGGGGGCCACTGTTAGGTGACAGACTTTTCCTGGGGAAAGGCAATACAACCGTCTACTCATCCCTGCAAGGCAGTCCATGACAGACGGAAGTATGGATATCACCAAAGTCCAACATGGTGAACCAATGAGTTTTATTGGGGTTACTTACAGGAGTATGGGTGAGGGGCTACTTACAGAAGCAAAAAATAATGGAAAGACAGCTGCATCACCAAAGCCCACCCCAGCATGAGTGACAGCTCATAAAAGCTGGAAACCTGGAGCAAACTGCACAGCCTGCAGGCAGCTCAGCAGATTGGAGAATAGTCTTTCCTGATGGCTCAGCTGGTCTTTGTGTCTTCTAGGTGTCTGGGCATGTCTAAGAGTGACCTCGGCAGTCCCTATTGTTTATTCTTGGTGAGGGAGGGACCTAGTGAATCTAATCAGTTTCAGGGACTTCATGAAGCTTTTTGAGTTGTTGACTTCCTGTCTCAGTGAGCTTTTCTGGAGGATGGAAAATTTCAACCTCAGAGGAAACTGTTAGACAATAGTAACCTCTAATGAAACTCTAACCACCATCCAACAGCCCCAAAGAGCTACAGTCCTGGAAACAAGTCAATGGTTAGGATTAGAGACAGGTCTAAAACACCTGGGAGGGCCTTCGGTGAAGGTCATACCCTTAGCCAGGAACACAGCTATACTCATGGAGATTTGTACCCAGAGGCCCCAGCAAGACTGTTTTTCGATATTATGGCCCATAGGAACTGAGAAGTAATGCGTGTGTCTTGCTTTCAGAACTAAATTCTGGAGTCATTTATTACATAGCAATTTGTACATATGTGGAGGTCTAAACCAGGATCAGGAATATAGAACATTGTAATTGTATGAAATACGAATTCTTCAGAATCTTTTTATCTTGCAGATACTTTCACACAGCATCAGAAAAGACTAAAATATTATTCAGGTGAGTAATTCTAAATGTTTACATCACTAAAAGCATTTTGGTAGATGTCCTAATTAGCTCTGCCTTTCAACTGGACACAGATTAGAGATACCAGAGAAGAGATTTTTCAATGGAGGGATTGCCAGATCAGATTACCCTGTCAGCAGACATGCCTGTGGGGATTGTCTTGGTTGTAAATTGATGTAGGAGAGCCTAGCATACTATGGGTCATACAGTTTCCTGGACAGACAGTCTTAGGCTGTGTAAGCAAACTAGCTAAGTACGAGTTTGAGAGGGAGCTGCAAGCAGCCTTCCTCCATGGCTGCTTGCTTCAAGTTCCTGACTGAGTCTCTGCCATAACTTCCCTCAACAATGAACAACCACTCATACATTGAAATAAGCCCTTCCTCCCCTCGGTAGCTTTTGGTCAGAATGTTTATGACAGCAACAAAGATAGCGTTCACAAAATGCCATGCTTTCTAGGTCTCTGGTAATCTTTTGGCTTCCACATTCTGTTGCTCTATGGGAAGTAGTCTGTTCATCTACAAAGTTAGAGCTGAGCAGTGAGTCAAGGTCACAGGCTCCAGGCATCAAGAGAAGAGAAAGGGGAATTACAAACTAGACCATCAGAAAAGTTGCTGTCACTGATTTGTGCTGTGACTAAAGAGTGCCAATGGAGTGCACCAGAGAAAGCAGAGCTGGGACAAGACCTGTGTGTGCATGCCTGTGAAGATTGAGAGAGGGAGGGAGGGAGGGAGGGAAGGAGGGAGGGAGAGAGAGAGGGAGAGAGAGAAATTGAATATATTTAAAATACTTGAGGGCAGAGGATTTGGGGTTGGGGTTTGTGGAGTCTTTGCATTGCATATCTCTTTTTTGTTTGTTGTTGTTCTTATTGTTTTGTTTTTTGGTTTTTCGAGACAGGGTTTCTCTGTGTAGTTTTGGTGCCTGTCCTGGATCTCACGCTGTAGACCAGGCTGGCCTCGAACTCACAGAGATCCACCTGGCTCTGCCTCCCAAGTGCTGGGATTAAAGGCGTGCGCCACTGCCACCCGACACATATCTTGGGAGGGAAGCTCAGTCTGATATAGGATTCATTTGTTTCATATGCACTCATCCACTGACAAAATCTGAAGGTGATTTAATCCGGTCTTTCACGAACCTGTGTTTTTTTTTTTTTTTTACTGTGTTTCCACAAAGCAACAGTTATAGAATTTTCCATATGTGATGTAATGTTGCGCTCGGATTTTAGAGAATTTGGGGATTAGAGATATTCAACCTGCATGTTTGATTAGAATACTGCTCCAGTATTTGGGAAAACATACAAGTTTGGTTCAAGTTTAAATTAAAAGAGAATCAAGTCTCTAGAAATGAAAATGCTTTTATGATCCATTGTCTCATGGATTTTCAAAATGTTTTTTTACAACACTAGAATCTTAGAGCCTTAATATGTGCAATAGAATATATGGATGAATGTGTTTTATACATTACGATCCACCTTTACTCATAATGGAATTCACTGAAAGGATTGATAAGAATACGAATTGTGAGGATTAGAACACGTGGACATTAGATGTGGTCTCATGCCCCCTTCAGTAGAGATATGTAGTACTTAAATGACTGACAGTCACAAAACTCAAGTTTAGGTGGTGAAAGTGTACAAAAGATCTGTTCTGTTGTCTCACATGCTTGCTAATTAAGCTAATTCATACCTACGCACACTAATACATTTAAGGCAAATTCTTACTCTGTATCTCAGGCTGGCCCTGAACTTGCTTCATAGCTCACACTGGCCTCAAACTCCTGATCCTCCTGCCTCAGCCTCTCCTGTGATGGGTGGAATTACAACTATGTAGCACCATACCTATCGTAAATCAGAAACTAACAGTAAAAGAAGGAGGCACATTTTATTTGACAGTATCATGAGAATGATATTATGTCTTACCTGATGACTGTTAATTAAATACCTTAGCTTTAATTACCACCCGGAAGAAGTTACTTTCCAAACATGTCTTTGAACAATACAAAATATAAGAGCAGATTAGTTTTTAGCAATCAGATAGGGTCCCATGCAATGTATGGCCAGAGCACATGAGTTTTGAAACAGTCTGATTTCCTTGGCTTTGCATGTTGACACCAGCCAGACCTTCTGTTCCATAGCTGACATTTCAGCTGTAGTTTTAGTCCTAGTAACCCAAGAACCTTACATTGCCAAGCTTAGTTCTTTAAAACTATCTCTAAGACATGAAAACTCATGTAGCCACGCTACACTTGTGAGCTTTGCTTAAAAAACAATTCTAGCACATAATAATAATTATTTCATCTTATCTGAAGTAGCCATGTGGATTGGTGACCTTTGTGTAACCTCCTTCAATGTTGAAAGTACAGTCTGTAATCCACCTTTACTGTGAGCAGCTGAAGCCTTACCATGTGAAGACGGCCCTCATAAAGTTAGTTTGTATCACATCACCTAACACTTGAAAAAGAATTTGCAGTTTTTTTCAGTGCAGAAGCCCGGGTTTTTTTATGCAAATATATTGCTTGTGTACATAGTGGCCATCAATTTTATGGGAATGGTAGTTTTTGTTGTTGGTATTGTTGTTTTTAGAAACCAATGCTGTCGTTCACTGTATAGACTTTGCTACATTTTAGTACAATTGTTTGTGGTGGATTATATCCTGAGCATTGAAATTTTCCTGCTTCTGATAGGTCTACCGTGAGTGCTTCACACAGTGATAAATTTCTTTTTTCCCCTAGGACACACGTAAAAGCAGAGGCTGGGTGTGGTGGGGAAATCCTATAATCCCAGCAATAGGGAGCCCTAAGGCAAGATTGTGCAGTTAAACGTTAACTTGATTTCCTAGTGAAACTCTATCTCAAAAAAGAAAAAAAAAGAAAAGAAAAAGAAAAAGAAAAAAGGAAAGAAAGAATAATGAAAAACAGCAAAAAGCAATACCTATATCCCTCTCTACTTAAAATTAGAGTATTTGACTAATCTCAAAGCTTGCAGCCAATAGCTTCAGAGCCTTGGATCTGGGTCTTTAGATTCTCCTGTAGCTCATGTTCCTGGCCAGTAGTAAACACTGACTTATCCGGGCTTCTCTCACACTACATTTTTTGGCATTACCAATGGCACAAGATCCAGTAACCGTTTCTCAACCTTAAATACTAAGGTCCCGCCTGGCTGGTTAGCTACAAAGGGAACTTCCCACAGTTTCAAGCATGTTCTGGGAAAGACACAGATGACAGCCTTTAGGACTCACAGTGAGAGTGTCGCTGACGTTTGTCTTTGACTGTCTGGCCACCTGAGTCCCACAGGTAATGCAGAACGACCCAGGTGGGTGCTGTGCACCCACAGTCTCCATCTCTGCTAAGGAATCCAGAGCTCCGGGAACTTGAATATTACAATGGGCTGAAGCTAATAAGCTTGTGCAACCACAGCACTGGAAAGAAACCTCATCATTATTACTTTAGACAGTAAATAAAGCCACCATTGGTCCTTTGGGAGACACCATCTCAATTTTCCAAAACTCTCTGCTGTATAGCATTTTTTAAAAGACAGCCAAGGAAGGAAGGCTGCCAGAGCCTCTGCTTGTAAGATGTACAGGATCTCAGCTTTCTATAGAGAGCCATCTCTCTCAGGAATGGTGTCTTCTCCTCTGCCTGCAGCCTCATAATGTGAATGAGTTTATAAATGCCTCCCCCCCACCACCACCCCTCCCCCCCCCTAAGACCCAACCCCCCACCCCCGCACACCTTTGTCCGGAGAATCCTTCAAGGAATACATATCATGAAAATTTGCTCTAACACAAAACTTTCTTTTACATAGAGAAAGAGAGTAGTGGTTCTCAACCTTCCTAATGCTACAACCTTTTAATATAGTTCCTCCTGTTATGGTAACTCCCCCCCCAGCCATAAAATTATTTTCATTGCTACTTCATAACTGTAATTTTGCTACTGTTATGAATCATAATGTAAATGTTTGTGTTTTACAGTATTCTTAGGTGACCCCTGGGAAAGGGTCGTTTGCTCCCCAAGGGGTGGAGATCTATAGTTTGAAAACCACTGAAATGGAGGCACAAAGAAGAGGTCTACTAGGTCTATGCTATTTCAGTGTCAAATTCAAATCGTGGAATTTCAAATCCAAGTGGTCCTGTACAACTGTGGAACTGTCCTTTCCAGTTTAGACCATTTCAACCGTGTAAGAGCAACAACAGTCTTTGCAGAGCTTCTCCGGGCTTCCTCCATAAGCATTGGATCCAGGGCTTAGAGTATAAGGTCATTTGATCCCAGGAAGCGTGCGCAGTGGGGAAGAGGAGAGAAATGGAGAGGATGCGAGGCAATCCAAGTGTATTATCAAGTAGGTAACCACTGGGAACACCTGAATCTCTTAACCCACTAGAGAAATCTGCAGTTCCCTGTAGGTGGAAGGAGCTGGAATATTTATCAAACATCAAATCTCATCCTCCCTAGCTCAAGGCAACTCTGGGTAGCACTTGGGTTCCACACTTAGGCTTGTCCTCAGGGAGAGTGCATTGGCCAGAGGCACTTCAGATAGGGCCACCGGGAAGGTAAACGTGTGTGGGGAAAGGGCTGGGCACCAGCTGCATCTGCTCCCTAGGTCTAGTGCCCAGGGTCAATGATCATCACTCCTTTGGAACTTTCTAGACTCTGACACACCTCTGCATCAAGGGGAGGCCTGCAAAGCTTCCAAGAATACACACCAAGGTAGTTTACATAGTTTTTTTTTTGTTTGTTTCTGTTTTAATTTGGTTTAGTTTAATTGGGTTTCTTTTGTGTGCGTGTGGTGTGTGTGCACAGGCGCGGGTGTATGTGCCTGTGTTCACACATCCAGAGACGACAGGAGAACTGCAGGCATCCTGCTTTCTAACTCAGTCTATTCCCCTGGAGCTAGGGTCTCTTACTGAACCATCAGCAAGGCTGGCAGCCAGCAAGCCGCAGAGATCCACCTGTCTCTGCCCCTGGCCCATACGGTGCTCTAGTTACAGGTTACAGGTTACAGGCATGCATATGAGCACGCCCAGAATTTTATGTGGGTGCTGGTATCCGAACCCAGGTCCTTATGTGTATACAAGTGCTCTTGCCCACCTAGACGTTTCTCCAAGTCCTCCGATGGTTTTTCAATGGAATAACATTACACAAGAGGGTAAAGAATCGAGAAAGAGCTGATGGCGAAGCTGAGAAGAGAAAAGCTACCTGAATGTAATGGAAAACACTGGTGGAGAAAGAGCAAAAGAGAGAGAGAGAGGAGAGGAGGGACCAGGGAAACAGCTGGAATAAAGGAGCTGTGGGCAGTGGGGGACACCATAAGGTCTCATAAGAGACAGCTTACAGATTCTGTGCTGAGGTCAAAGGAGACTAAACTGAGGTAGACATGGCTCTTGGCTACAGCATAACACAGTGACTTCAAAGCTTTGTAGGGAGACCCCTTCTTGCATAAACAATGCTTTTTTTTTTTAAAGATCTCAGTCTGTTAGTGGTTGTAGTTTCAATTTCTTCTCATTTAAAAGAAAGGGCTGCATGCATTCAGCAGCCTGGCAGGCTGAAACATTTTAATCACCACGGTGGCAGTGCATATATTTTAAAAACAGAACCAGGTGATGGTGGCGCACGCCTTTAATTCCAGCACTCGGGAGGCAGAGGCAGACGAATCTCTCTGAGTTGGAGGCCAGCCTGGTCTACACAGCGAGTTCCAGGACAGCCAGGGCTACACAGAGAAACCCTGACTCGGAAAAACCAAACCAAACAAACAAAAAAACCAAAAAGCAGTTTAGGTATGTACAAGACATGTGATTTGATCCAGCCCCCTTGTGGGAGATGCACTGGGTTAGGGACCCACCACATGGATGAAGATGCTCACAATGGAAGGGACCTGAGAGTGTTTGTCTGAACTGCTATGGACACAGGCTACAAAAACATGACAGGAGGCCTTCCCAGAGGCCGCTCCCTTAGGCCATCTGTCTCTCCAACTTCCCCCTACCATTCTTGAATAGTCTCACATCCCGCTTCCTTTGTGTAGAGCAATGGTATCAGGCAAGCAGAAAGAAGTGGACACAGAGAAAGTGAAGTTCTGACTCCATTCTTTGCTTCTTTCAAGGAGCAAGCCCCACCTACTCTTCCACGCTTCTTGTTCTTGTGTGGTATTCCTCGAAGCTGCCCAGAACGTGACTTGGCAGGCTCAGCAGTGTTTTGGGGTGTGCAGAATCCCTGCGCTGCCAAACCAGGTGAGTGTGACTGTGTACATGTGAACATGTTCTTTATATAAACTTTGGATTGCGGTATAGCTGTCTTTGCTGGAGTTCTAGCGCTGAGATAAGGATTTGATCGCACATAATTCATTTGGTGGGTGTTACAGAATAGAACTGTGTCTCCTGCGGTACACAGTCACTTTTCTCAACTCGGGGACAGAAACAACTTAGAAGACGGGTTTGTTTTGACTCATGGTTCTGGGGATGCAGTCCACCAATAAATAGGAAGGCATGGCAGCTGGGGGTGGTCAGTCTAGGACAGCAGGAGCCTGTAACTTGGCCTGTTCACATTTTGGCAGATACAGGAAACAGGGTTCTGGCAGGAACCAGAAGAGGTATCATGTTCAAGGCCCGCCCCAGCAATCTGCTAGCTAGGTCACAGTTCCTACCATCCTGTAACTTTCTGTAGCTCTGCTGGCCAGGCACTAAAGTTCACACATGTCGTTCCATGGGAGACACTTCTTACTCAGCCGTGACTCTTAGCATATAAGCTTGTTGATGCTCTAACCTCCAGTATGACTGTGGTTGGAGATAGAGCCTTTAAGAGGAGACAAACATTAAATCAGGTTCCAAAGACAGAACTCTACTCCAATAGGATTGATAGCCAAAGCCAAATGCCAGGGAAGTCTGTGCTGAGGAAGAGTCATATGAGGGCGCAGTGGGAAGGAGTGAGGTCTCGAACAGGACCAAGCCTTATGATACCTTGACCGTGGACGTCTAGTCTCCAGAACTCCACAACGCATTGTTCAATCACTTTGATCTGTTCTGTTTTGACTCCTAAGTAGTCAGAAGTCATTAAGACAGTGAGTGGTGCCGGAAGCATAGGGGAAGAGAAAGAGGTTAGAAAAAAGAAAGGAATGTAACCCAAGGCACCCAGCCAGGGGCAGCTGAGACTCAGTCCTGCTGAGGAGCCTCGAGAGACATAGAACATTCTTCAGAATTGCCTCACGAAGCATGAAGAAGCTGATGCAGTTGTGAGTAGGCATGCTTTTAGGTTCATGGGGACTTAACTCCACAGTGCCACTGTCCTGCTCCCTGGGGGCCAGATGCCTTCTTATGGCCAGGAGAGTCCCCAGCAAGAGCAAGCAAGGCTCGGGATGGAAGGACATGGCATGTAAGAAAATGAACAGTCTGTCTAATGTCTCTGGCTGAGAACCCATAGGGAGTACATGGGGGGGGGGGGGGGGGTGCTGACAGCCCCTGCAGTAATCTGAATTAAGTACCAACACTCTCTTAAGCTACTCTGCTGTTTATAAATTAGCCCAGGTTTTAGACTGGATTCATCAACAGCATCACATTTGTGCCCTCTGCTCATATTAACCGGTTGGGAAAGGTAATTTACTGATATGCCCCCTGCTAGCTTGTGTTATTTTGGGACTCCTTCTATAAATAACACGAGCGTGTCGAGGTTTCAGGGTTTAAGGAGCATCGTCCTCTGTGGATGTATGTGTGCAGCAGGTTTTTAGGAAGCCAAGGGGTTCTTGGAAGAGAAGGTGCACAGGGGCAGCCCCGGTGACATCCTGGGAGGGCTCAAAGGCCCAGCGAAGGGCTTCAGGGCCCTGGCAGGGCAGGCGCCTTAGCAGAACTCCAAGCTTTGACATTAGTTTCCAGAGCCTTCTGTTTCTTTTTTCAGAATGTCTCTCTGTAGGGCATTAGCATCTGAGGTCACTCGGTCATGGTTTGAGCACCTCAGGGCAGCCGCTGCTGGGTGTCCCCTACACACAGTGGGGAAACCCCACCTTTCCCCAGCTCACTACATCTCTTGTCAATAATTCTTGCTAGTTATACGTTTGTCTCCAGATTTGATTGCTGCAGACACTGTACCATTTCCCTTAGTAGAAGAAGAATTGATTTTTTTTCTCTCTTCCGGACTGAAACTTAAGATGTTTCTGAATATATGTATGGCCTAATGAGAACAATGAAAAAAGAAAAGAAAAAAAAAAAAAAA
>CABHPR010120063.1:0-22106 GCA_902168415.1 Peromyscus melanophrys
TGCTAAGTAAGACTTTGATCCAAAACATTTTGAAGGAAAGCACACTTTGTCTAATTTGAGTGAGGGAGAGAAGGAGAGAAAGAGAAGTGTATTCATATATTCTGGACAAACACGTATTATATATCCAGGAGAATTCCTCTTTCTGCTGGCTGGAATTTCAGCCCAGCCTTGGTTCCAGAAATAAGATGTGGCCGAGTTGCACTTTCTTTGCTTCTGTCGTCCTTGGGTGGAAGAGTACTTGACCGTGTACCGCGGAGCCTCTGTCCTAGGAAGGCCTGGATCCTGGAGAGTGAACGCTTGCACCTTGGTGGCTGTTTCCTCTTGCTGCCGTGCTTTCCTCTGCTCTTGCCCTGGTCACTTTCCCCCGATGGGTGGAGAAGTGAAGGCACGCTTGTTTCACGAGGATGAAATAAAAGGATTGTTGGGAATAAGAACTTTATATAAAATGTGAATTAACCTTTACAAAAAGCGTTTGTTCATAGGAGCGTTTCATCAGATTGCTAAATTAGAACTGACTGAGCAGTCCGATTCTGTATGTTTTTTTTTAAAGGCTCACAATAAACACATTTCTTCTTTCTTTATCTTTCTTCATTGTTTCTACCTTACTCAGCTCAGAATCATTAATTTAAAAAAACAAACTCCACAGCGTTGCTATCTGTGAATAGTGAACAGTTTGCATGTTCAGATTGGTAAATGTCCTATTTTGAGAGCTTGCTCTGCATTTTGCTGCCAGCTGATAAGGCTGTGTCTCGTGCTCAGTATTAAAACCTTCTGGCGCCACCACGTGGAATAAGGTGGAGGTGCCTCTGAGTATGGAATGTCTAGCTGTCTAGCTACTTAGAATCCAGACAATGATTGGCAGTGGCAAGCGTAAAGAAATTTCCAAGTATTAAAACCATTCTCAAGATGGAAAACTGAGCCCAGCCTGTGCCTCTTGTTAGGAATGTCTTCCAAGTGCCTGAATCAATGCTTTCCGAGATGAAAGTTAATGAATCACTGTTAAGCCAGGTAGAGAGAAACAAAATTTCTACTTTCAGAAGGAACAGAACTCATCAGGGAGATCTTAGGCAGTGAAAAGAGGGAGCTGGTCCTTCCTACACGCTAAGCATGCACATATTTGTAACTATTACTATGTCAGAAATAGTTCTACTATGAGTTTTCCCAATTCTCAAAGTAAGTTACTTTTTTCTAAGGCTAGATGATATGGGCCAATAGGTTGGAGTGGCCAGGTAACGCTGGCAGCAACACTAAGCCTGTAGAGCAGTGGTTCTCAACCTTCCTAATGCTGCGACCCTTCAGTACAGTTCCTTATGTTGTGCTGACCCCAACCATAACATTTTGTTGCTACTTCATAACTATAATTTTGGTACTGTTATGATCTTAATGTAAATATTCGTGTCTTCTGATGGTCTTAGGAGACCCCATGTGAAAGGGTCATTTGACTCCAAAGGGATCGTGACCCACTAATTAAGAAACCACTGCTGTAGATAGAGGAGTTGGTGCTTGCAGATGTTTTACTGCAGTTCTTTGCCATTGGGTAATAGGAAAACAGGTGTGGCAGTGATGACTGGAGCATCTTCCATGTAGAGCTCTGAGACTGATGACTGGAAATCATCAGTTAACATAAACTGATGATTATGTATTAACCTCCCAATGTCCAACCAAGCTCATTGTTTTCTCTGTAAATTTCAGATTAATCGAGCCCCAAGCTTTGGAACTGATCAGAAAATAGATTATGATGTGAAAAGGGGAGTTCTGCTAAATGCACTGAAGCTACTGAACATCAGGTGAGCCTTTCCTCCACTCACTGGGGTCCCCCAAACATCAGGCGTGCCTTTCCCTCATCACTGGGGTCCCCCAAACACCAAATGAGCCTTTCCCCCACTTGCTGGGGTCCCCCAAACATCAGGTGAGCCTTTGCCCCAACTCACTGGGGTCCCCCACCTTTGGCACTGATAAAGCATTCACACATGAAACTGGCTTTGCATCGGGAATCTTTATATTTTTATGTTTCACATTTAGGCCTTCTTCATTCCATTCTGCAAACCCACGTTGTTTGAAGCAAACCACCTTTCCATTTCCCCTTTCCCACTGCCCTTGTTTCCCATACAACACTGTGCATGTGGTAACTGCTGTTCATCACAGAGGTTACCGTGGAGTACAAGCTTGGACAGAGGCACTCAGGAAATCTGAAACATGTGTTTCCTACCTTCGTTAGTCTTTCTTCTCTGTCTTGCTGCTGTGTAAACAGAAAAGAAGTCATTGTTCAGTGAGGTGATCATCACTGGCAAAGACAGACACAGTGGGAAGAAAGATGTGAGAGGAGACATGGTTGCGTGGGGGTGAGCTGCTTGAAATGAGCATGGTTGTGGATTCAGGTATTTGAGATGCTATCACGCAGGGAAGGTTTCTGACTCCTCATGGAAGGAATTTATTAGGGAAAGCAGGAGGAAAGTGAGTTCGAAGCCAGCTTGGGATACATACAGCAAACCTGTTTCATCGAGGAAAAAAGAAGAAAAGATAATGAACTTCGCTGCTCTATGAGATATGCCCGACCTTGATTAGAGGGCCTGGGAAGTCAGCTGGGGATTTTATGCCCAGTTTATTCTTATCATTACTCAAGGCCTCTCAAAGAGTTATATAATACTTCAGGGAATTTTCTTATTTAAAATATTTTCAAGCATTTAGCAGTTGCCATTGAGATCTTGCTTTATATGGGAAAACATCACGAAAAAATGACATGGACATTGAAGTCTGGTTTGATAATTCCACGTGGCTTCTGTTGCTTGGTGAAAGGCCACGTGTCTGCATTTTTTAGTTTTTTTTAGTTGTTGTTTAGCCTACCCGCTGTGTGATTTTAGATTACATCAGCTATATTTTTACATGTTTTTTATTATAATAGAGCCTTATGTTTAACTTAGGGATATCCTTGGTGTATCTTTAGATTAACAGATGATGATACTGACTCATCAATTATCTTTTGATATTTTTTGATATTCCAGAGGTTAGATATATCTATAATTTAAGGAGCAAGAAATTTCCTTCCTCATCTATCTTCATATTCTCCATAGGACATAACACAGTTTTTAATACTTAGCGCACATGTGTGTTGCACACCTATCTTCTTTCTTCAACCATGGAGGGTGCCACAGCAAATGTTTCTGTGGCTGGTTCTGTGCTGCGCACACCAGAGGGACTTAAATCAAGAACAATATGGAAGTTCTTGCCTTGTATTCAGTAACGTAACTTTGGGCTTAACTTTGATATGGGTAGAATTGCTCTATGATTCCAGAATACTCTGTTTTCCCTTTGATGTTTCTCTTTCATTATTTGTCTTCCTTCTTAGGAACCCAAACAGGGTTTTACTGCTAAATACCAAGGATAAGCTTCCATAAACACAACTATATAACTCTTGTATCTTAATAATTCTGTGTTTTCTCCAAGCTGCACTAGCTTGGCTGATTGTCTCATTATTTTCCCCACGTCTCCTGCCCCTTCTCACTGATGGTTTGTTCTGTTCCCTAGTCGAAGTGAATGCTTTCCCTTGCTTTCTATAACATACATACCATATTTTATTATAAAACTCTACATTTTGACCCAAATTAATCTTTCCATCCTTTAATATTTTGGTGGAATTAGCAAGTACTTAGTACATGGCTTGGTTTTATGCGCTGTAATTTTTTCCTGGGCATGACTGACTTTCTTATCTGATGTATGCTCCTTGCAGTTTGAGTTCTCCACAGATCTTACTACAGTAGTCTACTTATGACATGCTTCTATCTATACCTCCAAGTCCACTTTAAACCTACATGCTTTTTATCTTAAGGAAATTCAGAAGAGCCTATAGCTCAGGAAGATCCATCCCAATGGCTGTGAATATAGTAGCTCATGCAGACAAAACTGATCTGTTTGCCCTTAGCAGAATACAGTGTGACTCCAGATTCAGACAGTCTTTGGAAGCATAAGGCTTGAGATCTTCAGAGAAAACTGTTATATGTGGCCTTCTCAGGCCCCATGTGTGGAACAAATTATAATCCTTTGTGTAGTCAGAGAAGACCCAGTTGTGTTGTGCGGAGGTTCTTGCACAGAATTTTCCATCCCCCATGAGTCTTCTATTACAGTCATAAAAACAGAATCTGAAGAAGTCATTCACAATCCTATGTGCCCCTGGTCTGAAGTATTTGTGAATTAGATTAGGTTAAATGAAATACTCATTTCCTACTTAGGACTAATTCATGGGCTACAGGCCTGAGCATTCAGTCCTCTTCTGCTCTGGACACTGGTCCTCTGTGTCTCTCTGACACTTGCTGGAGCTCATTGACCTTGTATCTTCATGGTCCTTTCTTTTACCCCTTTTCACTGCTTGCCATTTTCCCCATTGTGTTCTTGCTTCATTTCTCTTTTCTCTATGTCTTCACTCATTCCTGTGTGTACGACACTGGAGTCCACGAACCCTATCTGTATGAAGTGACATACACATTGAGATGCATTTTGCTGACTTTGACCCCCCTGCCGGAGCACAGATCCTCCATTTGACGTTATCTGCTGATGATGAATGCTGCATGATTTTGGCCTGATATGTGATTATAAATATGTACTTAATAGCAAGGAAGTTAATGAATAAACAAGTGAACGAATGAACGGATGATGCATCTCACATTTAAATTCAGTATGACCAGAGTGAGTTTTCTTTTTTGCTTCAGTCATGTTTATCTTGAGTTATATATCTTTTCCCTTGCTGATAATAATGTGTTATTATTACCTCAAGCTCACAGATGTTAAATCTAAGCATATGTATTTACTGGAAATTTAAAAAGCCTATTTTATCTGGAGTTGACAAAACACTTTTTACATGGGGTTTGCTATGGTAACATAGGTAGAATTTTCTTATGTATCCTGAAGTGCCATGCGTTCTAAGTGACCAAGGCAGTGAGGAACAGAGCAGTACCAGCCATAGGACTTCGAGGATCTCTGTGCTACCAGCACAGGGCACACACGAGGCAAGGGAGAGAGAGCCCTGGATGGAATCACGGGACATGTGTGTGGGAAGGAATCGGAGACAGTGGTGAAGATGGGAAGTATTCCTCGGTTCTTTTCTCTGCTAGCTAGTGGCAGACTATTCATGTCAGTGGGCTGGAGCTTTCCTCTCCTTCTTCCTTTGTTAAGAATTTGTTGCTGAATCCATGACTGCCACTTAGTCTAAGCACTTCTCTCCAAGCTCAGGATCAGCAAATGAAGAGTCAACACTTAGTAAAAAGAGGTCCAAGTCCTTGGTAGTAATTGGGGTAGAAATATACCAATTTTCCTTTTATTATTGGCAGTTTTCATTCAGTGTAGCCTTTAAGTTCTCCCACATTGTATCATGTATCAGAATTCCTTCCTATCTAAGGGTGACTAAGGTTCCACTGTTTGTTGTATTAGACTGATTTCTGAAGCTATAGCAAAGTACCCAAGACTGATGAATTTATATGGAAAATGGGTATATCTTTCTCACAGTTTGGGAAAGCCCAAGATTATACCACTTACATTTTCTTGGCTTCTTGTGAGGGCCTCATGCTGCATCTTTTCATGATGGGAAACAAGAAGGAAAGTGAGTGTGTGCTAAAGAGCATGTGTGAGATGGCAAGATAGAGGAGAGGCTGGTGTACTTCATGAATGGCCAGCTTTTACAGAAATTTAGTCAGCCCCCAAGTCTCAATTCAACTCAGACAAAATTTTGATGGGGAGAACTAACCTAGGCTTACGAGAGACACTGTGATCTATTCCTGGATGTGGTATTTTGGTGTCCTCATCACCTTTCTGTAGATTCTTCCTCTAAAAGGTCTGTTAACTCTCAGTATGTTAGGTTGGTGGTACTTTGAATGTAATTGGCCCCCATAATCCCAAAAAGAGTTGTACTGTTAGGAGGTGTGGCCTTGTTGAAGTAGGTGTGGCTTTGTTGGAGGAAGTGTGTCACTGTGGGGGTGGGCTTTGAGGTCTCTTTTGCTCAAGCTTTTGCTCACTCAGTGTGATAGACAGTCCACTTCCTGTTGCCTTCTGATCGAGAGGTAGCCAGCACCATATCTGCCTGCCATAACAATAATGGATGGAACCTCTGAACTGTAAGGGAGCCACCCCAATGAAATGTTTTCCTTTATAAGAGTTGCTGTAGTCATGGTGTCTCTTCACAGCAATAGAAACCCTAACCAATAGTTGGAGAGCAAGGTCCCAGCACATGGACCTCTGGGGACAGACACCACACACCATAGCTTGTGTGTCAACTCCCTTTGTGTCAACTTCTTCTTAAAACCTAGCTCAAACCTAACTTTCTTTTCTTTTTAGCTTCACCATTTTCTCTACAACGTTATGTTGGTTTTTACGGCATCCTATCTCCATCTTGGCTAGACTCTTAGCTCCAAAACGGCAGTGGGCCCTCCATCTGTTTTTGTGTCTCTTGGGGGCATTTCTAGTGTGTAGAGTAATGAATATAAGTTGAACTGGAAGGCAAGGGTAGAAGAGCCTCTTAGTCTGGAAAACCACTTGTAGGGAACTAAGGAAATGGGAAGGCAGAGTGTGTTCAGACAATTGCCAGAACTAGTACAGGACCCAGCACATATGAAACAAAGGTTAGAGAAAGCCCCTGCTAGACTCTCAAGGTAATGTGTGTGGAAAGGAGTCAAGAAAGTGTGAAACAAAATGTCTTAGGTCAAAGTACAGGCACAATTGAAGGAAAAAACTGTTGATTAAAATGCTAGGTGAAAAGCAGACTTCTGGCCTGTGGTTAAATTTTATGCTAGTCTGTGAAGTAAGTACTAAGAGCCATTAGTGCTATTTTTTTGCTTATATTTATAGAAATGCAAATATGACTTTAATATTGACAATATTTCTAAAAACCAAAAATGTGAAAAGACTATTCTAACTGAAATATTATTATCTTAGCCTGCCTAGGGCTGTGCATGCAGTACTGGTGTGATCCGACTTGTGACCCTGTCCCCAGGGCCGTGCAGGCAGCACTGGTGTGATCCCACTTGTGACCCTGTCCCCAGGGCTGTGCAGGCAGCACTGGTGTAATCCCACTTGTGACCCTGTCCCCAGGGCCGTGCATGCAGCACTGGTGTGATCCGACTTGTGATCCTGTCCCCAGGGCTGTGCAGGCAGCACTGGTGTGATCCGACTTGTGAACTAGTGCTGTAGCAGAGTCCAGGGGCTCTTGCTTGCTGGGCCTGCTGATAAATCCTGCACATAAGAGTTTAAAAAAGGAGATGGATTTGTCTACAGTTCTGGCAGGAGCAGGACAGAAGTCCCAAGCTTCTTCCAATGTTGCCTATAACAGTGTTATTATTTATAAGATGAAACAAGCTGGGAGACAACACCTGTGTAGACTTGGCCGAACTGCACAGAGGTCGTTTTCTTGGAGACAGCTCCTCCTCTATCACCCCAGCGTGGTATTTGATAGAGAAATTCTGATGCTTGGGGCTTCTGTCAGTGGCACTCTACTGCTTTGCTCTGTGTTTTTTCCTAATAAAAGACCACACCACTGAAGAGAAAAACAAAAAGGTCCTTCTTCCTGTGTCGTTCCCCACCTTCCTTTTACTGTTTGGTCTATATTATTCTCTCTTGTTTTTTCCTTCCCTCTCTATGCTTAATACAAGTGATCATTCTAGAAAAAAATGAGAACATATAATAATAATAATAATAATAATAATAATAATAATAATAATAATAACAGTAATAATAGTAATAGTAATAGCTATCTCAGACCTGGCATTTCATTTCCACTGAGCACACTCAGCCAAACTTGTAGTCGTCATTGGAACAATGATAGTCTTAGTCACCCAGTCACTGACATCAGAAACCTGTCTTGTCCCTCAGTTGACATCCATTCTTCTTTCAAAATCTTCCTCAGTGTTCCCAGTTTTTCCCATCCCCACCCCAGCTTCCATGATCACACTCTCATAGTTCATGTTGGCTAATAAAATAGCATTCATGCCTTGATTTCTCCCTCTCTCTTTTTCCTCTACTTGTAAGCTACTGCACTCTGTGTGCGTTGCCAAGGGTATGGCTTTTCACACAGGCAGATATGGCCAGGCCCTGCTAGGACTCCTGCCTCCCTCACTGCTTGAAGTTACACATGAAGCTCTCCAAGGAGCAGGAAGCCTTTGCCGTCAGCTGAGTTTCTTGCATTTACTCAGAGCGCCAGCTCCGCTGGATGACTTTCAATTTGATCAGTGTGGTTTTTTGTTTTTAGTTTTTCTCAAATTATCACTTTTATTTCAACCTCGACCCACTTGAGCCACCGAAGCCCTGATATCCCGAAGGAAAATGAGTGTTTTCTAGCACTTCTGTATGTTGTGAGCTGCAAAGGTGGCTCTTATCAAGGGAGTGCTCGTTAAAGCCTTGGCCTGACATTTTGAATACAATCTCTAATGAATTCCGTGTGACCTTCTGTAGCTTAGGCGAACCTTTCCTTTCTGACTGGAAACTGAGCAGGTAGCATCTGATCAGCATCCATGTCAGAGTAATGACATCAGAAGATGTGGAGGTGTGTAAGGTTGAGGATGAAGGCTCTGGTTTGTTTTGCTATTTCTGTATGGCTAAGGGCAGTATTTTCTTTTCTTTTCTTTTCTCCTGGATTCTACACTGTTGCAACCGTGGTGGCAAAGAGAGACCTCAGAATTAATCCTCCTCCACGTGGGAGGGAGGAGAGAGAAAAGGGGGTGGTGCAGAGGCAGATAATCCCAGAGCATGACTTCTTGTGTGAAAACTGGAGGGCTGTTGCTAACTGTTCACAGTTAAGCCAAAAAGATGAGAAGGATGGTGAAGTCAGTTTTCAAATGATGACAGTTACTAGGATTTCAGTCATCACTGGAAATGTACTAAAGAGTGGTCAGTATAGCTGAGAGCTTAAATAAAGCAAATTGGTAAAAGGAAGAGAGGTACATTTGTTAATTACCTAGATTGAGTCTTATAATGCATTGAGGAGAAAAAAAAAGTCAATGTTGCTTAAGTTTAAAAGATGGGGAGACAGATCCAGCATTTAATTCACCAAAGACTATAGTTGTATTTCCAGGATGGAAATATGAAACCAGGTCCCTTGGACTCCTCAAGATGTACAGAATTTCCATATCTCTTGTTATTTTTGGAAGCACTACCTTCCACAGAGAGTCCTCTTATTTGACGGATAGACGAATAGAATGTATGTGAAGAGATAGACTTAATAACTTCGTTCCTGCTTCAGCATATTTTCTCTTCTGCAAGTTCTCCTCAAAGGGACAGCATCAGAAATTTCCTGCAGTGAAGGCTATGGTCTTGTTTTCCACATTTTAGGACCAGTGATAAAAGGAAAAATTTGGCCAAACAAAAAGCTGAGGCTCAAAGGAGGCTGTATGGTCAAAATCCAATAAAGAAGATTTCACCAGGCTCCTCCGACTGGGAACAGCAGAGGCACCAGCTGGAGAGGCGGAAAGAAGAGTTGGTATGGACGTTGGGCTCGGTGTGGTGTATTGGCTTATTTTTATTCTGACTTGCATTGCGGGGGATAGTGAACCCGTGGTAGGCAAGTGCTCTGCCACCCAGCTACACCCCAGCCTGGTGTGAACATTTAACAACATGCCCACTGTTTGAACTGCGTGACTCATCACACTGTATTTATAAAATCTGTTCACTTTTAGAAAGAGAGACTCGTTCAAGTACGAAAGCAGGTTTCGCGAGAAGAACATGAAAACCGACACATGGGAAATTACAGGTAACTCTTCCTGTTTGTTTGTAGTATGATTTTTCTTTGGGCCACCAGCTCACAAATAATGACACGGAGACTTCTTAGTAATTATAAAAGCTCGGCCTATAGCTTAGGCTTGTTCCCAACTACCTCTTATAACTTAAATTAACCCATTTACATTAATCTCTATCTTATCATGTAATATCATCTCTCTTCCATGTTGCACCTCCTGTTTCCTGTCTGTGTGTTCTGGTGTTTCCTGCACACCTAAATTCCTTATCCTCTTCCTTTCTATCCCTGGAAATCCCACCTACACCTCCTTCCTAGCTATTGGCTGTTCAGCTTTTTATTACACCAATCACAGCACTACACCTTCACACAGTGTACAAATATCCCACAACATTTGTTTTATTTTTTGTTTGTTTGTTTTAGAGACAGAAGAGGTGTCTGAGCAATGGCTTTTCATTACTAGTGGTTTTTTTTTTTTTTTGTGAGCTACAGCTTTTCACTCACTGTGTTTTAGGAGAGGAAAGGGGGTCTGTAAGTAGACAGTTTTGTTTGGGGGAGCCATTGCCAGTAGGCTTCTGCTCTGCCTAAGGAGGTTTTTAACCAACTGTGACTGTACTTGGTCATTATGTAGTATTTAAAGACAGTCAGAATTCAGGTCTTCTTGTATTCTTTCTGACAGTTTTTGGTCATTACTGTACTTCATTGTAAGCCTAATTGCTTAACAACCAGGCAAAGTAAGATAGTATTTGAAGGGTCTGGGTAGACAAGGTAGACAAGGGTATGGGGGATCTTCACAGTATTCCCCTGGGAAGCACAAAAAGGGTCCCCTCAATGTTCTTGGAAAGATGGTCCCTCCTCCCAGCCTAACGATCCTCCCCAGAATTTAGCAAAGGGTGGGGGAGGGGTGTGGATTTTCTTACCCTTCTGTAAGATATTCTTTCCTGGCATTAACACCTCCACAGCAGCAAGGAGAGGCTAAAGGGTTTTTCCCACTCTGCTTCTACCCTGTTTTCATTTCCCACCTCAAGAGATCATTCAGATGAGTATCTATAATCTCACATAGTCAACACACACCAAGACTTTCTGCATTATCCCAGGTCCTTGGGACATTCCCCTCAAACACACTCAACACACACACACACACCTTCTGCATTATCCCAGGTCCTCGGGACACTCCCCTCCAAGTTCAATATTTCACGAGCTGTCCAAACACAATTCTTCAAGCACTCTTCAGCCAAACCCTATGCTATACTTTTTAGTGCTGTGTTGTTCAGCGAAATGTCTTTACGTAAATGTTAACTGGTATACCAGATGGATATTTGTGACTCCTCCTTAGACATTTTTGTTTGTTTCTAGCACCTGCTTGGCTCAGAGCAGGAAGGACAATGCTTTTCTAAACAGCTGATCTTAACTATTGAATTGTGTCAGATTCTTTTAAGGAAATGGGTTTCTCCAATTTTCTTTTTGCAGGAGAATTTATCCTCCTGAAGATAAAACACTGCTCGAAAAGTATGAAAGCTTGCTGGCTGTTGCATTCCAGACATTCCTTTCAGGGAGAGCAGCTTCGTTCCAGCGAGAGCTGAACAATCCTCTGAAAAAGATGAAGGTAAGAGGAGGCATTTGCAGAGAGAGACGAGGAGCAGGCCCGAGAAGACTCTTTACAAAGAGGGTGGGCTGAGGAGATGGCTTAGTGGGTGGGAGTGCTACTGTCTAAGCGCGAAGGCCTGACTCCAAATGCTCGCTACTGCGTAAAAAGTCAGTTGTGACCACTCATGTTTCTGTAACCCCAGTGCTTTAGGGGAAGAGATAAGAAGGTCCCTGGGCATTGCTGTCTGCCAACCTGGCTGAGGTTCAGGGAGAGACCTTGTCTCAAGGAAATGAGGCAGAGTGATAGAGCAGAACTTCCACTGACTTCACTCACACACACACACACACACACACACACACACACACACACACACACACACGCGCACATACACGCACACATACACACGCACAAACATATTCACATGCACACACATGAACTCATATGCACACACACACACAGTCCATACACACATGCACATAGACACACACATGTACATGCAGGCATACACATAAACACACACAAACATACACACACATATTGGTGAAATTATTAAGGCAACTCCATGTAGTTAAAAGGGAGGTTTATTTTGTGGGGTAACTTACAAGTGAAGGGATAGGTAACAGGGTCTGGGAAAGGTGTAGCATAGTCCGGCGGTGTTCTCTGGATGTTCGGTCTACCTCTAGCATCCAGGATCCAGGAACCAAGAGCACTCCCCCATCCGGATCTCGAGTCTTCAGGGTCCTCTCTCAGCTCCGCTTTGTAGGTGTGACAGTTACTGAAGCCTCAAAGGGGGTGGTATTTCCAGGTCAAAGCTGGACCGGCTACCCACTACACACACACATGCACTCATACATACACACACACACTCATACACACATGCACATAGCTATGCACACACAAACACAAACACACGGAGTGGGTGCCACCTTAGCCTTACATATAGAAACAGTTTTCTTTTAAGATGTTCTTGATGCTTTTTTCCTTAAGAAGTGGTCACATTTCAGAGCAAACCAAGCAACTTCATAAATAAGATTCATAACAGGACAAACTTTGATTCTGATATTGGTTGTAATTTCATTATATTATAATAAAATGTCTTCTAATACAGATTTGTGCATAAGATTTGGATAAAGAAATCCATTGAGGTAACCCAATGGCTTGTGATATTCTTATTTGAATTATAGCCAACACTGCAGTACTTTTTCTTAATGCTACATAGACTAGGCAAATGAGAGCAAGTAATTAAAATTCCCTCTCCCAGGTGAGTGCTGTAGCACAGGCATGCAGTTCTAGTAATTGGGAGACTGAGGCAGAAGGATTGCTTGGATGGTATATTGAGTTTAAGAGCAGCCTGGGCTACAGAGCAAGGCCCTGTCTCAAAAATCTTCTCTCTCTTTCATTTCTCTGTTTCATTTCCCCTCATCTCTATTCTTCTGTACCCTTTACCCATCTCCCCTTCCCACCTCTCTTATTTTCCTTTCTTTTCCCTGTCCACTTTTTCCACTCTCTTCTCCTCCCTCATCCCATCTCCAGTTCTCTCTCCCTTTAGCCTAGTACAAGGTCTGCCAGTTATCTGTTGTAGCATAACAAACCTCTATATTTATTTACTTCTTATTGTGTGGTCCTGACTGGTAACAGCTGAGCGATTCCCTGGTCTGATCTTACTTCGGAGTGAATTGTGTGGGGGCAGACATGTTTGCATTTAGCTGGGACTAGCATGCCTAGGTGGCCTCACTCACATGTCTGGGCAATTACATAAGATGTTGGCACACTTGAGAGCTGGCTGAAGGTTTCTATGTGGGCTCTCTTAATATATCACCCAGATAATGTCTCAAGGTGACAGACTTTACCCAGCAGAACTTATCTATGACAGCCTCACCTCTACCCACCTCTGCCCAGATTTGACAGATGAACCCAAAGTGGAAAGTGACCACTCCTCTCCACTCTAGGGAAGAACCTAGGCCTCCCTGTCTGGAAATTGAATTTCTTTACACTTTGTTCATCTATAGCTTTCTCTTTTAAAATATGTGGCTGTTTAGTCCATTTGGAGTTTTTAGGATGAAAATATTGTCTGTTATGATCTTTCTTCTGAACAAATCAGACTTCCTTGAGATTATTTTTGAGTTTGTAATTATGCTGTCCATATACTCCATTGTAGGATCATAGCCAGAGTCTTTTGACACTTTAAGAGCCATGCTTCCTGGACTGGGATACCTTTCTACTACGAGCTGGGAGTCCTAGTTTCTCCAGTAAACTTCAATGAGATTTTGAAGTATAAATCACAACTATGTGAACATAGTTTTGTCAGTGTTTGGGCCTGAATCACACAATGAGATGGTTGATTATACCCCTCACTACAGCTGTTCTGGTTAGCTCAACTTCCAATGGCGGTATATAGTCTCATATTTTTTACATCTGACTTCAAATAAATTTAGAGGAGCATAATAGAAAGCTATTGGGGTACTTAGAGATTTGTTCTACCAGTAATAGTCGTAGAATGAAAATATTTTATAAGGCTGTGAATATTCTTGCAATAACTAATATTTCTAAGCAGCTTCATCAAATGGTTCCCATTAACCAAATTCTAACATTAAATTCTTTCTAAGTGAAACTCTCAGGCCAGTTTTCATTTTCTGTGTCCAGTTTTAATATTAAATTGTACTAATCAGTATAGGAATGATTAATGTGATGAAGTCTGGGAGACGAGCATGGACTTTTACATATCTTAGGGTTCAGTGAGCTAATTTAGTAAAGTTGGGTAATTCTGAGATTTCAGTAGCATGGTGGAAAGAACACACTTGCTTATGATGATTGCTCAAGTAGACTCAGCTGTGTGTTATGTTTATCACAAGATTTTGGTAAGTTTCTTGAAGAGTTTGCCTTTTATGTTTCCTTCTTTTCTCATCTGAGTAATTACCACTGCATAGTTTCTAGAATAATCACTGTATAAGAACTTACAGAAATTAATGAACTTGTAAAAAGTCTATATTTGTTTAGTGATCATAATTTTAATGATGTTTTTGAAGGAGGAAGATATTTTGGATCTCCTGGAACAATGTGAAATTGATGATGAAAAGTTGATGGGAAAAACTACCAGAATTCGAGGACCAAAGGTGAAATGTCCCTACCTTCCATAGTGCCAAAGTGCATGTCACGAAGTGCAAGTGATTCCTCTTAGGTATTTCCTGTAAGAGTTGTGATGCACAGGAACTTCAGGAATTTTGTGTCCAGTAAAGGTAAAACCAGGCAGATGGTGCTATCTCACACTCACAAGCTTTGTTTCATTGGCTTCCTTCAGACTTGTGGTTCGTTGCCAAGTGCTAATGAATGCCTAGTGACTCAGGCTGGAGTTAGGGGGACTTCCTTTGCTCTAAGTTCTGCATCAGGCTTTTGTTATAGCCCCAGATAAATACTTAACAAAGAAGTATATAGGATTATAGATAAGGCAAATTGTTACTCTACAGACACATTAATAGGGAGCCCTTCTGTTTGTTTGTTTACCTATTTTCCCTACAGTGCATGTCTACATTGTGTGTTTAGTGTGATTCTGCTCTCCCTTTTCTAGCCCTTCTCTCATTCCATTAGTTTCCCTTGTCTTCCTAAACTCTTTTATTTTCACTCTTATATTAAATATGTGTACATGGTTTTATGTATCTATATAAAATCCAGGAACCACAATTGAGAGAAAATATATATTTATCTGTGATTGTCTTAATTCCCTTAATATGGCTATCTACATTTGCATCTGTTTATCTATAAATGACATGAATTTAGCTTCTTAATGGCTGAAAAGCTTCATTGTGTAAGTGAACCCTATTTTCCTTGACTGTTCCTCTGCTGTTGACATTTAGGCCAGCTCCATAGCATAGCCATTGTGAATGGTGTGTAAATAAGCATTGATATCAGGAATCTCTGATACCAGCTTGGGGAGCTCTTCTTTTGCTGTCACAGTGACATTGACAGTGTGTCCATAAAAATAGATTCAGCACTTAGGAATGGGAAAAGCTGTTGTGTAGGCAAAGAGAGGCAGATGTTTGCTTTACTTAACATCTGTTTTATGGTGATGTTGTTTCTGCAGTTTAATATATGACAAATTCCTCAGTAGCAGGGAAGCAAGAAGTTGAATTTGAGAAATCGTAGACACATTTGTCAGTGCGTTGTAACAGGAATCTTAAAAGTTCTTATTAATAAAAACAAACCTGGAGTCAGGTACTAGGGTCAACGCTGGAAGATCAGAGAAACAGAACAAGCCACAGCTACCTCACCTCGTCAGTTCCTCAGCTGATCCTGTTTCCTCAGCCTGGAAGCCTTTGAGTCCTCATCCAAATGGATCTCAGCTGAACTGCTTCTCGAAAGCCTAAAAGCTTAACCTGGCCAAAAGCTTCTAGTTTCTGGTCTTTACACCTTAGATACCTTTCTGCTTTCTGACATCACTTCCTGGGATTAAAGGCGTGAGTGCCACCATTTTCTAGCCTCTGTATCTAGTAGCTATTCTCTTCTCTGACCCCAGGTAAGTTTATTAGGGTGCACAATATTTTGGGGAACACAATATCACCATAGTGTGTCCCTTTATATTTATATTTCAACACTGGCCGGCTGTCTCTACATTCATAGACACTTATATTTGCTAGGCTCTTATGCTTTAATACCTGTTTACTAAAACAAATAAGCCCTCATTGATGTGTTGCCAGATTGAGACTCCCTCCTAACCAGGCTATACCATGGCTACTCTGTGTGAACTTGCCCTGGCACTACCAAGTTGACCTAAATTTCATAGCCCCTCCTCCACCTCCTTCCCATAAGTAATGCTATTTCAGAGCATTTGTGATCAGTCATTATTTGTGTGAGATTGTGAGTGCCTTGAACGTGGGAAGTGGATTTTCATCTTATCTTTAGCACCTGAGAGTGTCTAATACATCACATGTTCCCAAAATCTATTGGTCAATATTGTTGAATGTGTTCAAAAGGTTCTCATTAGCTAGTTGGAGAGTAGATAGATATTTGTCAAAGCAAAGTGTGTGTGGTGAGTATTGAAATAGAGTGTAAATTAAAAGGGTTGATGAAAGACAGCTTTCTGGAGGCATTTCCATTTGAACTGGATTTACAAAATGAGCCCTGCCTATTTGGGTTAAGAAAGACATTCAAGGCAAAGCCTTGTAGTTTTGATACTGGGTCATGTGTGGTGGAAGTGTGAAAGTTTGTGGCTTTAGGAAGAGCAAATGAAAATATGCAAGGTGAGCCTGGCAAGGGGTACATGTGTGGAGACCTTGAATGTCAGACATTACTCTGAAAGCTGAAAATTCCTGTGAAACAAATATATTTAAATTATCTGGAAACGTGAATGCCCTTATGAATCATGGCTCCATTTGAGGAAACATTTGAGGAGTTTTTAAGCTCTGAATACTTTATAAACACCATGCATCAACCAGCTGTACCACTGGAGTTCCTAAGCTTTACATAACAATCATTACAGTTTGCCAAAACCAACTTGAGACTACCTGGGAACACAACTCCATGGTGGAAAGGCATGTGCGAAGACCCTGAGGCATTCTATATTTTCCTTCATTTTACTTACATAGACTTGCCACCCAAAGGAAAGTGTGATGGGTCCCAGGGAAGAACTCAAGTTGTGCATTTTCCAACTTCTGTCATCTGAGTTAAACAGAAGATGTTAACAGTGTATTTGCTGAAATGAAATAGATTGGCTAATTCCCTAATTAATTCTTTAATTGTTAAAGTCAGCAGCATTTCTAAGTAGATGAGAACAGCATAATTAATGTAGAAGTGTATCTATAGTTTTTATTTAAGTTTTATCAAGGTGTCTAAAGTGACCCAAACTTCTAAAGAGAACTTCCACTTCAGAAGGACAGTGCTTCATGGTGAACATCTGTCACCAAGGTCTTCATTAGTTAAAGAATAATTTGAAAGGTCCTTTGTTAAATCAACTTTATACTAGGATGAACAGTAGCATCTCACTTATTTGAAAATTTAAGGACTATTAATTAGCCACAAAATAAGTGCTCCATAAAGCATTAGCAATGTTCTTAAGCTGGAACACATGTGTTTGTTTTAGCTATACATTTATGTATTTTTATATCTGCCCTGTTTTATAATAAAACTATAAAAATAAAATTAAGTAGCATGGTTTGTGTCATGATGTCATGGCACTTTTAAAATCCCATCTAATAGAGTGCTACTAGGGGTTTATAGTGCGTGACTCCTATTTACTTATTGCTTGAACAGTATGTTGGTCAAAAAGTCCTAAATGCTTGCGGAACACAAAGGTTCAGCTGTCTACTTCCTCTGTGATTTCTTTATAGGGTTAAACAATCATGTAGTCAATGTTTTTGGAAAAGCTTAAGTCTGTGTGCAGCTTGAAGGAAGGCACTCCTGCAAGCCTGTTCATGCCACTGTTCCTTTGGGGTATGCTAAACTTCTGAAGAGACATCTTTTCTCTAGAGTTCATGTTTGCCAAGGTTGTCAGTGTGTTTGATGACTGTGTTACTGGCAAATGTTTTTATGCATTTCTGTTTGAACATTTTTAGTACTCTGTAAATATTAGCCCATCAAAAGGAGAGCATATGTTTAAAGACAAGTTGGTACCTAGTGTATTCAGTTCCTTTCCCACTTCAGCTGTATTTCAGTTTTTATTCACAAGTTGTAACTTTAACATCATCATCATGCTTTGGCTTGCTTTGTATTCCATACGCTTCTTGGAATGTTTCTCCCTTCCTTCTCTCATCCTACACTGTCACACTGGAGGGACATAGTTTCTTTCCATAAACTCCCATGGTATGCAAGGAATTCATTATGATATACAATAACATCAAAGCCACTAGTATACAACTGCAGCAGCCTGTCTCAGCAGGAACAGGAGGTGTATGGTATGTGTAACAAGCACTTGAAATAACTGAGTCACAGAACTGTCTTGCTGTTCGTTATGCACATTCTTTCTGAAGTGAGGCCATCTCATCTCTCTCCCTGTCCCTTCACCTGGTGTCTTTATCTATCATGAGGAGTGGAAGTAGGTTGATTCTATTAGAAACTGTAGGGCATAATAACATGATAATCAGACCTGTACATAGTCACTCTTTTTCCAAAAGGTTTCAGACCACACTGATTTTCATATATCATGTTGTAGGATATCACATTGATGATAAAAAGCGGTGTGAGTCCACTGTGGCCAGCCTATGTCAAAGTTAGAGATCCTCCATGGAGGGTCACAAGTCATCCATAACAAGTTTAGTAAAATATTTATTTTTCCAGATATATTAAAAATTTTGATGAGACTGGCCTTGGGTTCAATTCCAAGTAAAATAAATAAATGAATGAATAAATAACAACTGTGAACTAGTCATGTGAGCAATGCCTTACTTCCTGAACATTATCTGAGTGCATAGATTCTTGACCTCTGTTTGAGTGCATAATCCCATAACCACCTTTTCATTTATTTGTTTGTTTGTTTGTTTGTTTATTTATTTTTGTTTCATTTTCTTTGTTTTTGTTTTTTGAGACAGAATTTCTCTGCATAAACATCCTGGCTGTCCTGGAACTGTCCTCGTAGACCAGGTTGTCCTCGAACTCACAGAGATCCGCCTCTGCCTCCCGAGTGCTGGAATTAAAGGTGTGCGCCACCGCCGCATGGCTTGAGTGAATGATCTGACTTCTACTGGCTTCTCTTGTTTTTGCTTTCCTAGTCTCTTTGTCCTTCCTCCCTCTCCTCCTCCCTCTCCACCTCCACTCACTTTTTATTGGGTGATTCTTGATGCCTAATCTCTCTGGGTGGAATGAATAAGAGCTGGTTATGTTTATCTTTATATTTATTAGGTCAAATATTTCCCCTCACTTTGTTGTTCTTTGTTTACAGAAACTATTTTTTTTTATTGCAGTCATATAGAGAGAGCATTGTCCTCATCAAGACTTAGCCATATAATTGGAGGAGGAGTATTCAAGGAAGCCTCCCAGCTAGTGTGTGCTCTACTGGCTAAAAAGTACCAAGCAGTAGAGAGAGACATCCTTCCTCACCAATAAGCAGCAAGCATGGGGGGATTCTAACCGAATGGTCTGTCACTCTGTTTCAGCCCCTGTGCTGCATGCCTGAATATGTGGAGGTAATGAAGAAGCAGAAGTATTACAACAGCAGTGAGAGCAGCTATGACAGCAGCAGCAGCAGCAATTCCGAATTGGATGAGAATGAAAAAGAACTGTGTCAGAAGAGACGAGAACAAGCCCCGTATAACCTTAAACACACCAGTCACTGCAAACTAATTCAACAATCCAGTAAGTGAATCTCTCCTATGTTGGTACACGAAGAGCTATAGAATTGAAACTCTCGAACTCAATAAAAAGTCCTTGGGCCAAAATAAGTGTTGTCATGTGTGAGGGGACCTGTATTCTATCCCCTGCCTTTCCCTGGCCAGAGCCCGGTCGGTCCCTCAACCCCTCTCAATTTCTGCAAGTAGGAAATGGATTAAATTGAGGATCCTTTCTTCTATCTTCCATAGTTTGTATGCTAAGTTGTGGCCTGGGTTTTATAGATGTTCAACAAAGCTTTTAGGCAGAGTGTGTTCTCCTTGAGGTCCACATCATCTCTGCTTCAGCTTCTACCTATCACCTGCTTTGTTTGGCACTGACTCCTAATTTTAAACATGTGCCTGTCTCTCTAGGCATTTGACTTGATGTGTCTGTGAGTCACAGAACTGTGAAGTAGTTGAAAGTTTGCTCCTCAATTTCATCCCGGGTAAGCAGTTAATCAGGACTTTGGGCACATCACAGGTACTCAGGAAAGCAACCTCTTCTATCTCTCTCCCTCTAATTATCTTCACTCTCTCTCTCTTTTTCTTTCTTTCCTTCCTTCAATCCCAAATGTCCATGATGTGGCCTCTGATGTGCCGCTCACCCTCAAATATGGAACCTAGTATCTCCATTCCCCCAGACTTCCTTGAAAAACACCTTTTTGCTGTTGCCTCTGAACTAGGACTGTCTTCACACCCATGTCCCACAGCCATCTGCACAGCACACAGCGTCCCGAAGTCTACCAAAGCAGCCCGCTCACACTGTAGTAGACACAGCTGGAGCCTTTGCAGGTCTGGTCTCCAGCAGTGTTTCATGTATTTGGGTCCTGACAATGTGTTTTAAAACTGGCCTTTGAGGCTTGTAGTAAAGTGCCCAAGGAATGAAGAACTAATAAATGAAGAATTCAGAGGAACAACACTTTGTTTTTTTCCACACATTCCATAAAGCTACATGCTCCCACTGCTCTTGCCATGGAAGGTTTGTGTATTTGGAGGGGAAACAATGTACTGTGTTCCATCTTACTGATTGATATTTCTAAGTACCAGCAATTGCTAGCTATTATACGTCTTCGCTTCTTTTCCTTAAGGGTTCTGTAAGTGTGTCTCTGGATAAATATAACTCTGTTTTTTATTCTGGAAGCTGACATTTTTATGTCCAAATTTTGCTGGGTTTTAGATCTCTTGCCTGCTAGCTAATGTGACTATTACTTAATAGCATGAACTGATGAGGGTTATGGGTCAGGGAGAGAAAATATCCGTAGAGTTTTATAGCTCTGAGATTGTTCTATGCTCTGGGACCAATAGGCTAGAGAATCGAGATCAGATAGTAGGATATAGAATTAAAGCACATTTTGATGTGGGAATTTTCATTTTAAGTCAGTCTAATTCAATTAAGTATTTATTTTCTTATTGTATGTTTAGGCAGGGATTATAACAAGGGCTTCACTTTGTTTCGTATTCTCTCTTTAATCTTACACTAGGAGCCCCATAGCCACAAATCCTCCATAAATTGATGACCAAGGACAAAATCCAGCTCATGAGTAACACTTTCTTGTATAGACAATGGATTTAGGGTATTGTTATAGCCTCAGAAACAATACAAAAGACTTTTTCTCACATAATTTATAGATGGAAGTCACAACTGTGTTTCCTAATCTACCACCGATATATCAAACTACTTTAGTTTTCTTGTCTGAATTTACAGATATGTAGGTGAAAAGTGAGAATCTGAGCTGATTCGAGATGATGCTTTCCTTCTGACCCATGAGCAGGTTTTACTTATTCAATTCTTACCTTAGGCTTGGAAAGACGGTAGATCTATAGTGTAGCTTGAAACAAATGGTTTAGAAACATTTTTTTGTAGACATGACATTTGTATTATTGTTGTATATTAAATATGTGATCTTTGTGACAGATATTTTTTAAAAGTATATTGACCAGTTTTATGTTCCAATATAGTGTGCTGTTTAAAAATGCTGTATGCCACAGGTACAGAAGGAAGTTAATATTTTCAACAAACAGAAGTTTTTGTCTTGTTTTTAAACAGCATCTTATAAAGCTTTAATGAGTGTGTATTTTTATGCTGTCAGTACTACATTTACCACATGCTCACAGTATGTTTTAGAAATGTGCCCCTAAACCTACCATTTATATCTATCACCTTTATGAAGCTTTGAATTCTTTTCAACAGCTGATGAAGAGAGATATTTGGGTATGCAACCTGGCTTCATGTGAGTTTTATTAAATTATTTGATTAATGAAGATTGATATATTCTCCAAGCAGAGAACAAATCCAGGATAGAGGATCTGCAGGACAAATGAGCCGAACAAAAAATAAAAATGCTGATGGTGTTGAGCAATTATCTTTTTCCAGGTCAGGAGCCACAGCTTCCCAAAGCCACTTGCTTCTCTCTCACCAGTGTTCCCAGAATGCACCAAGGCAGATATTTGATGGTTTCCTTAGAGATTTATTCTGATGACAGTCCTATTCCTTGACTTCATTTTTCTTCACTTAAAT
>CABHPR010120064.1:0-21839 GCA_902168415.1 Peromyscus melanophrys
TCTGCAGATAATTACTGTGGAGGTTTAGTGTGCGTCCCTTTAGCAATTATATTAACAACAAAATAGGCTTCGATATTTTATTGTGCTTCTTTACTTAAAAAGAAGTGTCATCTTTTGAGTAGACAGAGACATAGACACTCTTCCACAAACAGCATTGTCTCCTATCTAGATCTTATTTTTTATTTATGCCTAATTTCATTTGTTGGCTGTGACTTTTAGAATAAGAGTCAAGATGCCAGGGAAATAACTTAGCAAAGTACTTACTGCATAATCACAGGGTCCTACATTCCATTCCCAACATAAAAAAGAGCAGGCATTTCTCACTCCTCCATGCTCCATACAGCTTTTCTTTCTCCCTACTCTCTGTTCATGTTGTTCCTTTTCATTCTGTGCTGGCATCTAAACTAAGGTTACTACTGCCTTGTTCTTTTACTTTGTAAGAAATAAGGTCTCACGATCTTGCCCAAGCTGGCCTCAAACTCATGAGCCTCCTGCGCTGTCCTCCAGTGTAGCTGCAAATACAAACAAGCACACTTTCTCCTAGATTTGCTGTCTGGGTTTTCTAAAACTGTTTTGTTTCCTTTCCCCAGGAAAGGTCTTCATCGTCAATCTGAGATCTCTGGGAGCCTCTGGTCCTATCCATGTGCATGGTCTTTGTGTGCTGTAGAACACGCTGTTGTAAAGAGAGCGAATTCCACCTTCCTCAGGGCCACAACTGCTTCTCTAAACTTGTATTTCACTTTTATAGTGAAGGCTAGTTACAGGCATGCATGCTCCATTTTATCGTCATGACCATAGGCAGCATGACTTCATGGCTCCTGCGTTAGAGGGATGTTCTGTTGTTGATTTTCTTCCTACAGAAGAAAATCCCCATGCAAAACAAAACAGCTCTGCAGACCGTGTGTCACCAGCATTCAGAATATACACACCTGGCTCAGATATGGCCTGCCTCCTGGCGCTGTCCGTTCTCTGATCCGGGCATCTGTACGGACAGTGACTGTGCAGAGCTTCCTTGGAATCTCCAGCATCTAGCTGGTGTTTGTCTTGTAGCAGTCTCTGGTGGTGTGAGACGGATAGGGCCTTCTCCTGTGCTGATCTGAACCACATAGAGCAGAGGCTTTGGTTGGAAGAGGAGTGTGGAAGTAGCGTTTGCTCGGCTCCTTCCAAAAGCTTGAGGAAATGTCAGCTCTCTAAAGCACAGAGCAAGAGAGAAAGAAAGGGTGTTGCCCCCGCTCCGACCATCTTCAGGGCAGGCAGCTGTTGGCAGAACTGTTCTGAGACATTTTCTGCAGGACCTTCCCTGACGCTCCCTATTTGTGGTGAAGCTCTTTCCTCCCCCTACTTTTCTATCTGCTTTCTCTTCAGTTTGTGAGCTGTCACCAGTCATTAACTGGCCAGACTACAAAAAGACCACATGGACACTTTAGTTCAGCCTCTGATCAGCCTGTTGACTGCTCATCCTTGTCGCCAACTCTGACACAGAGGCCCTTTTCCTAGTCCTGCCTCATTTTTTGCTTCTCTGGAGCATTTTCCAGCAGCATAGGCCTCCGGCATCTGACCCTCGTGCAGATGGTGTCGTGTTTACCAGGCAGGCAGACAGTCGAAGTGCAGGCTCTCAAGGCAGTTTGAAAGGTTGAATCATAACCACACAGGTGGACTGTTCATGTGACTTCAGGTACAGGTACCCTATGCAATAAATATCCCTTGGCCCTCTGCATATTAACCGAGGCTGCTGAGCTTAATGAAGTGTCACTGATGTGATGACAAAGGCCAAGAAGCTGTGACCTCTTTCAGACCTTTGAGCTCACACCTTCCCTCCATAACCTCTGACTCCGATGTCAGATGCCGGTTTGAATTGTACAAGTGTGTAGGGATGCCAGGGTACCTCCATTCCAGCTACTGAGTCTCACGTCTGCCTGCCTGACCGCGTGATAGAGTTTAGGTTCTGCACACACGAGCATTCTACTTGCTTCTCAAAGCATCCTCCGGGCAAACTTCTTTCTCTATCTCTTTACCCCTCGGCTCTGCAGAATCCCTTTACCTTTCCTCAAGGGTCTCTTCTATAGCACTTAGAAAAGAGCCCTCCTCACAACTTGCCCACTGTTCTCTTGAAGGAAAAATAGAGATGCTAATAATCAGGACCCTCATAATGAAAAGATTACCCCCAATTTTGTAAATATTTGTGTGTGGACAAGTGTCACAGCAGGCATGTTGAGGCGGTCTCCCTGGTTTCTGCCGCTGTACTATGTACTCCAGGCTAGCTGGCCTGTGCGCTCCCAGGCGATCGACCTGTCTCTCCCTCCATCTCCATAGGAATGCCTCAGTGCTTCGTGAAATACCAAGATCTTAAGCACCCTGGCTGCCAAACTTCCCGAATCTCTGCCTTGTCCTCTGTCCCAGCAGAATAGGACTGAAGGAGACAGCAAGAGCGAGAGGGGACCTCCTCTACCCCAGAGCAGGCCTCCTTCTCCTCTCTCTGTGTGCAGTGGACATGAGCCACAACAGAGCAGGAAAGGAGACGCACAGTGCCACTCACTGATGCAGCATGCTTCCTTCTGCCTGCCTTTCTGCCTACCGCCCCCTTTTCATTTACCTTTGTTGGTGTGTTGGAGATAGAACCCAAGGCAGCCACCTTCCCAGACTCCACACTTCTGTTGGTACAAAGCAGGAACTTTCTTCCCTTCCTAATATACTTTCTAAGGATGTGTGTAGGGTGTGTGTGAGTATGCGTGGAGGGGAGAGGTTTGCATATAAAACATCAAATGGGTCTGCTTTCTTGACCAATGTTTATAGCTTTATAAACCTGCTTATATTGAAAATCATTTATCAAATGTCCTGTACCAGAATAAATTGCATTATAGCTGCAGAATAAATTGCATTATAGCTGCAGAATAAATTGCATTATAGCACTGGAACCTTCCAAAGCTCCCTCAGGCAGAGCTGGTCTCCATTTCCTCTACCCCCTCCCCCTCCAGACAGCACTGTGTGCTGGCTTCTGTTGTCACGGCATTTAACCAGGTTGGGTTATGACTTATCTGTTTATGCGGATCTGTCCCTCTCCCGTGTGCCCAGTAGGGTTGAGGTCCTCTAGGGCAGGAACTGGGTTGCATTTATCTTTGTTAGTACAGCAGTTCGTATTGGTCCTGAAAAATGGTCTCTCACCATTTTTTTTTTTTTTGCCAGATATACCAATGTATAAACAGATCTTCCAAGATTTTAAATCAAGTGTTAGGGCAGTTTCATCAACAATACATTAATTAGTGCTTTAATAGCTATCAGAACATCTTATATTAGCCATTATCACAGTACCATGGTAATATAGTATAGCAGTATACTGATAGAGTAGTATAGTATTTGTTGCGTGCCCACTATGTCCAGGCACTATTCTGGGCTCATTATATGTTTTATATTATTGAATTATCTCTGCAAGCTTAGATGCAGATATAATCTTCATCCGTTTTACACACACATATACATTACATTATTTTTTTCTGAAGTCTCACTAGTAGCCCAGGCTGGCCTCAAACTCACCATGTAGCCCAGGCTGACCTTGAATTTGATTTTCCTGCCCCTACCTTTTGTTGTCCTCACTTTAGAGATACAGGGAAAGACTGATATCCGCCCCCCAGGACCACAAAGCCAGCAACTCTGAAACTTAGATTTGAACTGGTCAGCCTGCACTTCCAACCACCTATTTTTAAAGAATGGAGGGGAAATGTGGAATACTATTTTTAAAGATGTACTTTACATAACCTTTTTGAAATTGTTTTTTCTAAGTGTAATGTATTCCTATGGTTTATCCACTTGAATGCCAAGTGCCCAGTGCAGGCCAGACAGGAATCATGAGCTGCCGAGGAATGGAACCCCCAGCCCAGAGACTCAAAGCGACTAGGCACAATGGAGAGAGATTTGGGGTTTTGAAGAAATATAGAATTTGCATTAATTTTAAAAAGATTGTCATTTAATTGCCTTTAATATGAAACTAATAACATTTTTACTAAATGGTAGTTAATAACATTTTTTTTCCTGTTCTTATTTCCTTTTAAATTAATTTTTAAAATTTTACAAATGTGCATTGTTTAGATAGAATTTTTCCCTGAAATGAAACATGCACTAAATACATTGTCTCCCTTACCCTGATTGGCCAGCTCTTCCCTAAGGAAGTGGCCCTGCTCCCTGATGTGACCATGCCATTGCAGTGTGTGGGCATCAGGTTTCACCTCCTCAGAAGACCAGGCCGCCTCTATGGTAGTGTCCTGACATCTTCTTCGGTTTTTACAGCCACTGACATATTTGGATTTCTTTCTTCTCTTAGTTTCCACTGTTTGTTTGCCTTAGGTAACTGTCTATCTCATTAAAATCTCATTTCTTCTTTGTGACTGTATTTTCTTCACGCTGACGGGGCACATCTGTCTTCCTTTGGAAGCAGGATTTCACCGTAGTTGAGCTGGTGCTGCGATCCTCCTGCCTCAGTCAGTCACCTCTGTTCTTTCTCATTCTGCATTTGGCTCTCTGACCTTTCACTGGGCCCCGCCCTGATTACTGTGGCCGTGCTCTGTGGTCTTCTAGGAGTGAGGGCCTGGACTCCGGCTTCTCCCCTCTTGTTTACTCACTTCAAAGCAGGAATTTTCTTAGAATACCTGTGGCACTGCGCGTCGTGACTGTCCTCATTCTTGTGGCTGTTAGATAATTCTCACGTTTGCTATTCCTGTTCAAGTCAAGGGTTTTCGTTTCGCAGATGTGTGGCTTTGAACTTCCCGTTGCTTTACTCTTTAAACTGAATTTCTTACTCAGTTGCTTTATACTGAAATGGGATCTATACAGTTTTACAGCATTTTTCAGAATTTTTCTCTTTTATGGTATTTTATAGGACTGTTTATGCTACTGTTCAATATTAGCTCCATGTTTTAAAGTTGAATAAATGCTTTGAGAAGTTATGGGCAGCTGTTATTCATATGATTGAGGCAGGAGGCTCATGAATTCAGAGAGCCTGGGCTTCACAGCAAAGCCCTTATGCTCTTCAGTCTTTAACTACACATGCTCTGAAGGTTCAGGTTAGTTTCCACATTTGAATCGAAACTTATTACAAGGTTAGTGATTTCCTCCCTTGTGGACAGTAAGACAGGAGAAACCTAATGAGTTCACACTTCCTCACATCTAGCTAGCTACTGTGAGTAGTTAGTGGCTGCCCCCCACACTCAGGCTCACGGTGATTCTGCCATATTCATATGGGCTTTTGTGGTCTCTGGTATCTGGGGTTATTGCCAATCGCAAGGAAAGGACCCAAGGGAGAGGCATACCCCTCTTGAAGGCAGTTCTGTCCCTGCCACCCAGGACTTTGACCTGCCTGCAGATGGAGAGAATCAAGTCAGGTGATCAGCTGCCTCATGGGAAATGTCCACCTTGTGTCCAGATAGGACTGTGACGCCGTGGGAGACGGCACCATGAGTGGACCTTGTTAGAACATAGACCTCTGTGCCCCAGGGATGGGCTGGAAGAGAAGACTTCTGGGTTGTGCTGTGGGCATTCTGATGGTTTCTGGGGGATACTAAGTCATTCCTGAGGAGAGTCGTTTGTTTGTTTGTTTGTTTGTTTTTATTTTGGTTTTTTGAGACAGGGTTTCTCTGTGTAGCCCTGGCTGTCGTATAACTCACTTTGTAGACCAGGGTGGCCTCAAACTCACAGAGAGTGCTGGGATTAAAGGCGTGTACCACCACCACCCAGCCTGAGTACAATCTTTGAACAAAATGGTTAGTGTGGATTTTCTGTGCCAGAATTTCTGTGTTTTTGAGAGGCCAAATCAGAGGTTTGTGAAGAATGATTGAGATATGGAGGGCTACCTGGAAAACAGCTTCTCTGCCATGGTGAAAGACTTCCTTCTGTAATTTGTTGTTGTTTTGTTTTGTCCCTTTGTTAGGTGAGGCTCTCTGCTTTTCGTCATCTGGTATGACAGTCTTCTTAGGTCCTACTGGCTGTGGAATAGGGACAGGATGGGACTCACACTGTACATCAGCCTGCATGTCGCTAGCAGGACCTCCTTCCCAGCCACTGCTCCACTTCACTCCGTCTGCGAACTTCCTCTAGCCCATGCTCAGTGGTGCTTGTTTAAGTCTACACAATCCTATTAAGTGACTCCCCAGGCTGACTTCACCTTGCACTTGTTGATTCAGGCTGCCTGGCCACTCCTCCTTGGTCTTACCCACGTGATAGACCAGTAGACTGTCTTAGACATTTCTACCATGAGTAGTGATCCTACCGTGCCTTCCAGGGAATAGCCCCATTTCCATAGTCTTTCCACCATTTTCCATAGAATCTCAGTATCCATCAATTGTTTATAAATGCCCAATAAATACCTATTCTACATCACACAGTGGACTTAGCTCTGCGGATGCACTTGTGACCGGAGATGACTGTAGATGCTGTCCTCATAGAGGTTATTAAGGAACAAAGGGTGTGCCCCAAGAGAGACCCAATGAACTCAAGTAATCACAGGAAAGAATATAAAACACAACTTTGCCAAGTGGCCCTTTGCCCATGCAGGAGGTCAGGGAAGACACCTTGAAGCTATAGGAACTTGGGTGGATCAGAAGGAGGAGCTGGGACATCTAGGTAGAGAGCAATAGCTTATAAATGAGGGAAGAGAAGAGACTGCAGAGAGGTGGGGCTGTGGGCCAGAGACATTGGGGATTTACCACATCTGCCTGCCACTGCGTGAAGATGGGGTTGGAAGTAGCAGTGGTATGGATGGCTAGATTAGTTAGGAGGCAGCCACAAGCGTCCGTGTGAGAGATGATGGCGCTTTGGATGAAGATGGTGATGGGAAAAAGATAGAGGGGAGAGAATCTTAGTATCAGATCTGAGTTACGTCTCTTCCTGGATTTCATGACCGTGGGTTCAGAGGGCGCGAACTCTTTTCCAACTATTAAATCATGAAGAGTGTTCTTCTTTCCTTCGTGACTGAGACAAGTGATGTGCCTCTTGTTCTAGTCTCAGCAAAGGGAAAGGACATGGGTGCCTGTGCCTGGCCATGTTGGGGATGTGGTGGGAAATAATCTGTGTTTGTTCTGGGGATACCTGGGTGAATCATGAGCATCAGCTCTTCTCCCAAGTCCTCCATGAGGCTGCTGTGGCCAGAACTTCACCACCTTACATTTCAGGAGTAAAAAGTGAGAGTGAGTGGCCCTTCCTCTGTCTGTGGGAGACACTGTGAACCGACTTTGGTGCTCCGCTCCTACCCGGTCCTGATGTGACCCTCAGACACTTCACGCCAAGCCCTTTCAGCAGCCTGCACCAGCACCACCCTATTCAAGTTCTCTCTGTTTTCCCTGTAACAGTGCTTGGGTGTCCACTGTCCATTGACACCGCTGCTCCCCGTGAGGGCGGCAGAGTCCCTGGAGACCCAGCCTTACCTCTCACTTGTACTTCATTATTTGGTGTGTTTGTGTGTGGGGACACATGCCCTGGTACCCATGTGGACAGGAGTCCAGACAACAAGTCTGTAGAATCCCTTTCCTCTTTCTGCCTTTATGTGGATTCTGGGAGTTGATCTCAGTAAAAGCCTCCCCACTGAGCATCTCTCAGGCCCTTCCACTTGCAGTTGAAAACTGGCCTGGGGACAGTCAGCCCACAAGCTCACCTTTCCTTCTGACATGCACCCCTCCCCCGTATTTATAACTGGAGAGAAGACTCAGCACACTTAGTTTTGTGACAGCCGAAGGACACAGACTCAACTCAGCACAAGCAGAATCCAAGTGAGGCCCAGCATAGAGCTTCCAAATGTCCTCTCTAATGGGATCCTGGCTTGGCCCAGTCATGCTGTATGGAGTACTGCCAGAGTGACTGGCTGGCTTTCTAGTGGGATTCGGTCACATGGATGACCTTAGCCTTCAGTTCCTCCAGAAGGAAAGCTAACATGCATGACCTGTAGTATCAACTACAGTATTACTTGCCAGTATGGCTTGAAGCCCTTAAGAAAAGAGACACTCACATAGGACATTACTAGGCTAAGAAGTCACTCCCAAGTGCCAGGGGCAAAGCCAGTCCTGTTTAGTTTGGTTTTTGTTTTTTCTTCCTCTGTTTTATTTTTGTGAAAAAGGGTCTTACTAAGGATGGTCTTGAACTCAATAGTCTCCTGCCTCAGCCTCCTGAGTGCGGGGGTGACAGGTGTGTGCCACCACACCTGGCTAGACCTCTGTTTGGACAAAGTGAATTCCACTACTCACTCTCTGCCTTATGGCAGTGTGGCATTATACACTGCCAGGAGGCAGCCGTAGACATAGCCGGCTTCCATCTGTGTCCGGAGGTGACTTTGCAGGCTTGTCTTGGACCTTCTAGGTGAGGCAGTGCTTAGCTGAGGATAGCTGCCAGCTTCTGAGGCCAAGCTGCCATTGTCACGTCCCAGCTCTGCTTCTGTCAATTAGTTATGTAACCTCAGCTGTGATTTTTAGCCTTTTCCTCATTAAAACCGAGATCAATACTAGGATGTATTCTGTGTTGTTGTTACCTACCATAAATGAAATAGTGTGTTGCTAGGGGCAGAGGAATATATGGTATATAGGAGCACATAATAAATAAAAACTGGATACAATTTTATATTTTGGGTGTTTGTATTCATTTACTTTATGTATGTGAATGTTTTGCCTATATGTTTGTATGTGCTCCATATGCATACGTGGTGCCCACAGAAGCTAGACGAGGGCTGATGCCCTAGAACTGGAGTTACAGGCCTTTGTGAGCCACCGTGTGGGTGCTGGGAACTGAGTCCAGGTCCTCTGCAAGAATGACAAGTGATCTAAACAGCTGAGTGTAGCATGAGTCTTAGATGGTCTTATTAATAAAACAAACCCGGGCCAGGTATTGGGGTGAACGCTGGAAGGTCAGAGAGACAGAATAAGCCACAGCTACCCTCACCTGGCCAACTTCTCGGCTGGTCTTGTTTCCTCAGACTGGAGGCCTCTGAGTCTTCATCCAGAATGGGTCTCAGCTGAACTGCTGCTAGAAGCCTGAAAGCTTAACCAGCCACATGCTTCTCCAGGCCAAAGCCTTCTCCAGGCCAAAGGCCTCTAGTTTCTGGTCCTCACGCCTTATATACCTTTCTGCTTTCTACCACCACTCCCTGGGATTGAAGGCGTGCTTTCTGGGATTAAAGGCGTGGGTCACCATGCTTGGGTGTATCCTTGAACACATGAATTTCTGCCTCTGGAATGCTAGGATTAAAGGCGTATGCTACCACTGCCTATCCTCATGTTTAATATTGTGGCTGTCCTGTTCTCTGACCCCAGATAAGTTTATTAAGGTACACAATATTTTGGGGAACACAAGAGCCATCTCTCTAGCCCCTCTTGGTTTTTGTTTTTTAATTTTTACATTTGTTTCGTTTGTGTATTGTACACCATGTAAATGCCTTGTATCTGTGGAGGTCAGAGGAAGGTGCCAGATCCCCCATAACTAGAATTACAGACAGTTGTGAGCTACCATGTGGGTGCTAGGAATTGAACTCAGGTCCTCTGCAAGAGCAACAAGTGCTCATAACTGCTGAGCCATCTCTCCAGCACCCCCACCTCCCGGATTTTTGAAACAGAATCTCATTGTGTATCCCTGGCTAACTTGGAACTCTATGTAGACCAGGCTGGCCTTGAACTCAGATCCTCCTACCTTCTGTCTTCATATGAGAAAAATATTCCAAACCTTTTTTTTTTTCAGATCCTTTAATATGGCAAAATTTGCTTGTGTGGGGTGGTTCTGAAAGTGTGTTCCTTATTTCACACCTCCATGTCTCTTAAGCACAAGTGTAAGTATGAGGCAGCAATCTGAAGAAGTTGTACTCTGGTTTGGGAGTGAGCCTGAGTTAGAGGTGAGAAGCACCCACACACACACACCCTAGCCCCAGGCAAGTATGTTCCGATACATTTGAAATGTGGACATTATTGGCTGACCTTTGCTGTGAGCTGCTGGTAGATTTTAAAACTTGAAAATCTTGTATGCACCCTTCCCGTGTTGCTTTTGAGAAGGCTGGAAGGCAGACATCTTGAGACTGGCTTACGGACTGCGGGGCCAAGCTCAAGCTCCTTTCTGCTCACCACTTTCTAGCCCCAACTCCCTAAGGCCATGGACTGGCAAGCTGCACAGCTGGCCTCGGAGGGCCGCATTGGCCTGCCAGAGACCGTTTAAAATGGAATGAAGCACAAGAGCTTTCTCTGATGGTTATAGCTTGAGTTCAGGCCAGCTACTAATTGTTCTCTGGGCTTTCCTGGGAAGGTGGCTGAGCCTGGGGCTTGGCTCTGAGTTCTGCCATCTGCGAGCTGCTGCTTGTCCACATGTGATAGGGATTAAGACTGTTTTCCCATGGATCGTGCCTTTAATGTTTTCCAGTTTGTGAAAAGGTTCCCTCTAGGTGGGACTTGCTCTTGGACTCGAAAGGCCTTGGGGCTCACAGTAGACTCTTTGCTTCTAGGCTGGGTCCACCAACAGGTGTCAGTAGACGGGGCTGCTTCTCGGGGGGAAGTCTCGGGAGCTTTGCAATGGAGGCCCAGCTAGCTAACTGAACATTTTCCCCCCAGCTTATCTCTAGTGATGCTGATGGAGCCATCCAAAGAGCAGGAAGATTCCGAGTGGAAAACGGCTCTACGGACGAGGTAAGGACACCCCAGTGTCTGCACTGTCACCAAGCTCTCAGCTGTAGCAGTGGACACCTGAGCCCTAGAAGGGACAAGTAAGAGCTTTTCAGAGCTTTACACAAGAAGACATGAAGGAAATACCATTGTGGGGGCAGAGAAGGTGCTGGTAGTTCCAAATATTCTTTCAAAGATCGTCATAAAGTCAGGTAGACTCGTGAGGCTGTTCTGCCCACAGCAGACCAAAGGGAGAGCTGCAGCCTCTTTAATGAGTCTCTGTTTCTCTAAGGATGGCCTTGAACTTTTGGACCCCCTGCCTCCATCTCCTCAGAGCACTGGGTTACAGGTGTGCATGCACCCCACACCAGTTTATACAGTGCTGTGCATCAAGCACTCTGCCTGAGCCATGTCCCCAGTCCCACAGTGTAAATTTCAATACATGTTTATCTCATGGAATTATCAAGTCAGGGTGATTAACATATCCAACTGGAGACAGTTTATTTTCATAGTTTATTTGCAGTGGTGAGAACAAGCCCCAGGCCTCATATATCCCGGGAAAGTGCTGTAGCACTAAGCTGTCCTCATGACCCTGAGCCTTTTAAATTGAAGTCCTCACAGATTAATGCAGGACACTGGGTATGCTCCACAGAGCCAGAGTAGAAGCAGGCCTGGCCTGTTCCTTCCTGGAGATGCTCTGAGGACTGTGAGTTGCCTCAGTCTGGCAGTCTAGCTCATGAGACTGTTGCTTAGATGTGGGCCAGCATCAGGGTGTAGAGGGGATGGCTTTAGGCTCAAACAGACCTGGATCTCAGCCCTGCACTAATTTATGACTCAATGCCTCTGGGTCAGTTTTCTGCTGAATAAGGAGGGAGATGGGTCCTGCTTTGTAGCACCTGGTCTTCCCATGAGCAATTTGTGTTTTGTACTTAAGCACAGGATTTTGCATAGTCCACATTAAGTGTCAGCTCATTAACACGTTCCACAGTTGCTAATTGTCAGGAGTTTTATGACATCTTGATTGTGTCACCTGTCCTATTAGCTCACCCACTGAGCAGCTCTGTGTCTCCTCAAGATGCTGGTCATGCCATCTGTGTGCTCATTCCAAGTGGTAATTAAAATGAGCGTTGCCCCCGAGTAGACCACTGGGGCGCTCGTTCCCTCCCTCCCTCGCTGCCTCCTGGTACATCAATTAGTTGATGGCAGAACGGAGGGGACAGTCTTCCAGCTTTGTACACATCTACCTGTGTCAGCATGGGAAGGGCTGTCTACCATTTGAGGACATGGGGAGAGCAGTTAAAGTGTGTGTCATTTGCCTAGCAATTCTTCTGGGGGTGTTATAGCAATATCTAAAATAGGGGAGGGCCTAGGGCAACCTGAATTTCTATCACTGGAGACTGACTGATTCACAGCCCAGCTGCACACTGGAATGCTCACTTGGAGCTATTAGACAGAACGAAGTTGGACTTGAGACCTGCTTAGTGGATAAGAGCATTTTCTCTGCAAGCATGAGGACCCAAGTTCTAAGTCCAAACACCCGAGTACAAAGCCATGGCTGCATGTGCCTGTAGCCCCAGTATTAGAGGATAGAGATGGGTAGACCCTGAGAGCTCACTGGTCAGCCAACCTACCTGAAAACAGGTACTTTTGGTTCAGTGAGAGACTCTGTCTCAAAGGAAATAAGGCAGAGAGCAATGGAGGTGGGCACTGGATGTCTCAATCTTGCTTCTACATGTGTGCACACAAGAGCACACACCTGCATACTCACACACATTCAGCATGTACACACACACACACACACACACACACACACACACCATAAAGTGGAAGTATATACTATCACAGAAGAAATGTTTAAGTACTGGACATAAAAGCCGGTTCCAGGAAGATGAGAAAGATGTTTTCAATAGACAAGAACATTTCCAAAAGGACAAATAAGACTTTAAAACCATCTGTTTCTGGGGGCTTGCCAGTGAAAAGTGCTTGCTGCCCTTGCAGGGGACCCAAGTTTGGTTTCTAGTACCCACACCAGACAGCTCACAACCATCTAACTCCAGCTCCAGGGGACCCATCATCTGTGGCCTCTTCAGTCACCTGACTCAAATGCACATCCCCACACACCTACACATAATTGAAAATAATAAAAAATAATCTTTAAAAAAAAAACCTAGGCTTCTGCAGCCACACATTAGGTGGAGCTTGGAGAATCCTATGGAAGTGGGGGAGAAAGGATTGTAGGAGCCAGGAGGGCCAAGGACACCACAAAAACATCCACAGACCCAACTCAACTGGGCTCATAGAGGTCACAGAGACTGAACCAGCACCAGGGAGCCTGCATGGGACTGACCTAGGCGCTCTGCATATATGTTATGGTTGTGTAGCGTGGTCTTCTTGTGGGACTCCCAACAGTGGGAGTGGAAAGCTGATTCTGGTTATGGTTCCTGAGGGTAAGTGTGCATCAGGGCAGGGAGGCATGGCAGCAAGCAACAGGCACAAGCTGAGAATTCACGTCCTCTAATGCAGGCACCAAACAGAGAGGGAGCTGTAAGCGGGACCAGGTTATATAGTCCCAAAGCTTGCTCCCAGAGACAGGCTTCCTCCAGCAAGGCTACACCATCTAAACCTCCCCAACAGTGCCAAGAACTGAGAACCAAGTGTTCAGATACCTGAGCCTGGGGGAGACATTACCCATTCAGTCAACCACCACAGTAGTTTAAAAATAGAGTCTTTAAAAGAAAAAAAGTCCAACCTGCCTTGTCCTGGTGTTACTCAACAATCTAACCTGTGAAATAAAGCTAGATAATGCATTCAGTCCTCCGTCCACCCCACTACGGAAAAAGACTGAGGAATCACAGGCGTATATAAAACTAGGGGGTCCTTTGTAGCCTGAATGTATGTGTGGATTTCCTGCCAGAAGCCAAATATTTGGGGACACTCAAGCAGAATCAGGTGTTTTATATGGATTTTGATTAAATTCTTCTCAAAATATTCAGGTCAGGTTCAGTGCCCCCCCATTCATTTCCCACAAGTCGCAATGGGAGTGGGGAGGAGTGAGGCAAAGAGAAGCTTCCGTGGCTTTGCAGTTGGTGTAGAAATAACGAGGCTTTCTCGGTGTCAGAACTCACTAGCCAGCATGGGCTTCTGTGGGTACGCATACAGCATAGAACATTTAAGTCCTCGACCCCACAGCAGGTCTTTGAAGAAAACGCATGCCCCAGAGGGCATAAAGTGAGTGTGGTAGTTGCAACATTGAACATCAGTTGTCTGGGAAATGGACTTGTTCGGACGTTTCCTCTTCACTTTGTTTTTAATCACATTTATGGAGGGGAAGGGCATGCCACCACACAAGACAACTGATAGCTCCTTCCACCATGTGGGTCCTGGAGATCAAACTCAGATCATCAGCCTTGGCAGCAGGCACCTTTAATGGGCCATCTTATCCATCTCTTAGCTTTCTTTTTGATGCCAAATCATGTGCTTCTCTTTCATTCCCACCTGAAACCGCTGTTATTTGTCTGTCTCTGAAATCCTCTAATAAAACAGGTCATACTTAAAAATAGGACTTGCCGAAAACTCAGACCGCAGTTAGGCACCACCACAGCACCTCAGAACATCTGAACAGGAGAGGCCTGAGATGCCTGGACCTTGGCCAGAGGCGTGGAACAGTGAGAACAGTGCCAGCAGGAGTGTAGGGTGATGCATCTTCCCTGGAAATCTGTCTGGCTGTCCCCACCAAAACCAAATGCATAAGAGTGTGTGTATCCGCCGAGGACAGAAACCTTTCACAGCGGCTTCAGTTGCACACAGTCTGACATCCCACAACAGGAGAGTGAATAGAGTGGATACATCAGGCTTGGCATTTGTCCTGTGGGCTATATAGTAATGGAAAAAAAAAAGAATCACTGCACCAACAAAACGATGAATGTCACAGACACAGTGTTGAAGGATGAAAAGCCCGGCTGGAGTGAATACACACGTAGGGTTTCATTCGTGTGGAGGCCAGCAGCAGGTGAAGCTGACCCACGGTGAGGAAAGTCAGGGAGTGACTGGATAATGGTTGGGGAATGAATGGTGAGGCTGTCTGAAAATATTGTATCTCTATCTAGGGCATAGTTACAAGGTTGGACATGTAGAGAATCATTTGACTTCGCCCTCCTCTGCACCCTTACTCTCTGCCAGGGCTACACACACATAGAATGCAGAGCTCATTTTCTGGGGTCCTGGGCAGAGGGTTTTACTTGGTTCTCCACTTCTTTCATCAATCCCCACACGTACTCTTGTCTCTCCCCATTGTGTGCCTTTAACAGGGGACAGAGGTGTCTGGTTCTGCAAGACTCACAACTTTTGGGGATTGGGGTCCCCCTCCATTTCAGTTAAGTATTCAGTGAAGACACAAGTAAAATGGCTTCTCAGTCCTTAAAAAGACTTCATCGTTAACACTTGGCTCGCGGTAGAGGTGCACAGCATGTCATTGCCCTCAGTCTTTTTCCGCTCTCAACTTCTGGCTGCCTCTCCCTGGATTCTTCTGTTCTGCAGTTGCCATGCTCAGCCCTGGGGTCAGGGACATGTGTGGACCAAGGCAGGAGCTTCAAAGGTTCTGGCAGTCAAGCTTATAGACCCCTCTCAGAATTTTGTTTTTAAAAGCATAAAACACAGACTGTGATAAGGGAAAACATTTTAAACATAATTTATAATGCCGTGATCCATAGGATTTTTAATACATTAGAGAGCCAGTCCAGCAGCAGGTTTCATAAGCTCTGTGATGTTGAATCCCTGGTAGAGACCATTGCTTCTCAAAGTTCACTGTTACCAGAATCACCTGCATGTGTGTTCATATGAAGGAGGACCTGGCTTTGGTCCTCAGTACTTCAGGGAGAGAGGGAAGGATGGAGGAGGGGAGAAAGAAAGAGGAGGAGAGGGAGAAAGGAGAAAAGAAAGGTAAGAAAAATGGAGAAAGATTCAGGCTCCACCTAGAGAGTTCTGGGGAAGCAGCTTGATAGCGGAGCCAGGAGTACACATTTCAGCGCACTGAGATGCACTCTGCTTGAAAGAAACCTCTCTGGTTTCTCCACCTGGGTCTTGGAAACTCCAGAAGCCTGACTGTGCTGGAATCACAGTTCCCTCAAAGCTCTCTAGAAGCTTTCTAGGGTATAGGGCCTTGAGACCATGACCCCAACCTCTGTGGAGTCTGAGTGGCTGAGGCCAGCATCCTGGCCTGGGTGCCCCTTTGTTGGGTGGGTTAAGACCTGAGGCTGGCCAGTGTCGTGCCTTAGCTGTGTGGACCTGGTTGCATAATGGAAAGATTTACGGAGCAGGAGTACTGCCAGGGGTTCATGGTTAAAGACAAGTAACTGTAGCTAATGAATCATGCAGAAATCCTCCAAAGAGCAGAAGCCAATTCACCACTCCTCCTTAGTCACCCCAAAAGGCCAAAACAAAGAGGAAACACCTTGGAGTGATCACAGTTAACCTTTCCAACAAGGAGCACATAGGCAGCTTAGTTACCTTAGTTTATCTTGATGAGCTGAGGACAGCTTTACCTACATAGTGTTCTGGCTGGGTTTGCAGACCCTGGATCTGTTTGTGGAGATGCATCAGACAGCCACAAGATAGAGAGTGCTTTACTGAAAAAGCGAGGAAGGGAGGACACTACGTGCTTCAGAATGCCACTGTCACAAAAGACAAAATTCTGAAAGTGTTCTGAAGGGAGTCTAAATGAGACACAGCGACAAAATGATCATGTGCTGAAGGGGGGTGGGAAGCTTTCGTCAGCATTGAGTATGGTGACAAATTCGGAATACAGATGACAATATATTGTATAGATGCTAAATTTACAAAGTCGATAAAGCTGAATTGCAGTCTGATGGTGTAGCTCAATGATTGAGTGCCTGCCTAGCATACAGAAGGATCAAGGTTCAATCCCCAGCACCAGGAAAAAAGCTGTATTCTAGTTAACGTATGAAAAGACCTCTTTCCTGAGAAGTAGACACTGAAGTGTTTAGGGATGAAGAGCTTTTACTTGTGCAGCTGAGTCTTCAGTGACACGGGGGAAGTGGCTGTGCTGGATGCACGGCTCATTGGTGGAATACTTGCTGTGTAAACATGAGGACCTGAGCACAGGTCCCCAACACCCGTGTAAAAAGCCAGGCATGGCGATAGGCACCTGTGACCCCAGCACTGGCGTGGAGGTTAGAGATAGACGGATCCCTGGAACTTACTGTCTGGAAAGCTAGCTGACTAGTGAACTTCAGGTTCAAAGAGACCAGGTCACAAAAAGTTAAGTAGATTGTGGTATTGTGTTCCCCAAAATATTGTGTACCCTAATAAACTTATCTGGGGTCAGAGAACAGAACAGCCACTAGATACAGAGGCTAGAAAATGGTGGCACTCACGCCTTTAATCCTAGCATTCCAGAGGCAGAAATCCCTCTGGATCTCTGTGAGTTCAAGGCCACATTGGAAACAGCCAGGCGTGGTGACGCCTTTAATCCCAAGAAGTGAGCCTTTAATCCCAGGGAGTGATGGCAGAAAACAGAAAGGTATATAAGTTGTGAGAACCAGAAACTAGAAACTTTGGGCTGGTTAAGCATTCAGGCTTTCGAGCAGCACAGTTCAGCTGAGATTCATTCTGGATGAGGACACAGAAGCTTCCAGTCTGAGGAAACAGGATCAGCTGAGGAACTGGTGAGGTGAGGTAGTTGTGACTTGTTCTGCTTCTCTGATCTTCCAGCATTCACCCCAATAACTGGCCTCGGGTTTGATTTTATTAATAAGACCTGCTAAGATTCATGCTACAGTAGATAGTAACTTCATCAGAGAAGAAGCCAGCAGATGCCCCCAGGAACAACCATGGCACATCCATCTTTTTAAAAGTCCAGTGGTCTGTTCAGAGAATATACCATGACCTGGTAGGGACCTCCAGAAATCGAAGAATTGTTCAGCATCAGATCTATTACAATGTAACATTTTTCTCCATTTAATCTCTTCTACAAAGATCTAGCAAAGAAAAATTTTGAAAGCCTCTTTGTAAATTCAGAATTGAAGAAAACTTCTTCAACATGATAAAGAACTGATCAGAACCATGTAGAAAATTTCCAAGGCATGTCAGAGTCACAACGCATGCTCTGTATAGTCTGTTTCCCACCATGCCAAATGTTATGTCCTTGAAGCTGCATTCCAATGGCTTTAACACAGTCTCAGCCTGGGCATCAGGATGCTCCCTGTAAGGGTATTTAATGTCTTATAAAGATAGGAAAAGAGGGGCAGAGAGATGGCTCAGAGATTTCAGAGCACTTACTGCTCCTGCAGAGGACGCAGGTTTAGTTCCTAGTGCCCACATGGCAGCTCACTTGTAATTCCAGCTCCAGGGGATCTGGTGGCCTCTTCTGACCACCGTGAGCATCTGCAGTCTTCCAAACTCCATGACTGGTATGCTCCCATGTTGTTAAGAAAAAAAACCCTGTGAATGGGGATGGGGTTGGGGGAGACTGTGTGAGTCGGAGTCTAAGGCAACAGATGTGATGGAGTGGACATCTTTTAAAAGGAGATCTGTTAGATTGGCTTACGAGATATGATCTGAGTAGTCCAGTGAAGTCTGTCTTCACACTGGAAAGGCTGAGAACCCAGTAGCTGCCTGGTCCATGAGGATGGATGTCTCAGCAATCCCAATCTGGTGCTGAAAGCCTAGAAGATTCCTGGAGATCGCTGGTCTTCAGGGTTCTGAGATCAGCAAAGAATAACAGCAGCAGTGGCAGCAGCAGCAGGGGTGTTTACAAAACAGCCTCTTCCCTCAGACCTCTTTTTTTCAGGCCTCCACCAGAAGGTGCCCCCACATTTAGGGTAGGTCTTCCCACCTCAAATAATCTAATCAAGAAACTCTTACAGAGGTGCCCAGTGGCTTACTTTAGTTAATTCCAGATCAGTTAAGTTGGCAACCAAGATGAATCATCATATATACAAAATAGTAATAATGACTGTCTGTTGATAGGATTACTCATTAGGTTTGACCATATTTTCCACACCAGCTGGGCAATTGTTAAGATGCATTTAAAAATTCTGCAAAGCAAATGACCTTGAGTAAGATGCTAAGAAGTGTCCTCTGGATGAAATGTGCTGGGTGGTAAGAATTGGTGCCCTAGGGGACAGCAGTTCCATTTATTGGGATGCCACAGACCAGAGGAAAGACTTTACATGCCTGTTAGAACTGGGTCTACTTATTCCTGCAGCCTGCAGCCTGCTAGATGTTTCTGTGACGTGACTTTACACCGACTGTCACTGCTAGTGAGGACATGTGGTTCCGGCTCTTGTGTGTATGCTTTTAATGGCGACTTTTTCTTCCTGGTTCTTTGGCTTCTGGTTTATTGCTAGCTTCATGTTCATTTTCTAAATACACCTTTTAACAACACAGCTTTGTTCCATTACAGAACGCAGCTGCTCTGCCAGGCACTTGGCGAAGAACAGACGTGCACTTAGAAAACCCAGAGTACCACACCCGATGGTATTTCAAGTATTTCTTAGGACAAGGTAATTATGCCTTCATGGTGACTGGGGGAGAAATGCTGCTCAAAACTGCGTGATCTCAGACTCCCTGTATGAGTGGACTGAAATAATTGAGGGACAACAGTGTCAGACAGTCCACATTAAGGTCAGTGGTGAGCGCTGTAGGCTAAGAGCTACAACTCAGACTAAGCTCTGTTTGGGAGGAGTGGTGTGGGGCTGGGTTTTGTTGTTGTTGGGATTTTATTTGTTTCTTTGGCTTGGGTTTTTTAAAGGGAGGTAGTTGAGGTTTTTGGGGTTTTTTTTGTTTTTTGTTTTTTTTTTACAGGGTTTCCCTGTGTATCCCTAGCCATCCTGGAACTTGCTCTGTAGACCAGGCTGGCCTCAAACTCAGATCTGCTTGCCTCTGTGTGTGCCACTGCCCCAGCTTGTTGTTTTTTTTTTTGTTGTTTGTTTGTTTTTTAATTTAATTTATTTATTTTTTTAAATTACACTCATGATATTCATTAATTACACTCATGATATTAATCACATTTGTGGTGGTATTCATAGATTACATTCACAATATTCATTCAATTATATATATATATATTTTTTTTTTTTTAATATTAAATGCCAAATGTCATTTATTGAGGTGGGGAGGAGGTCTTAAATACAGGCTTACAGCACAATGGGAGGACCCTGGAGGGCAGAAGTTCGCTACTGATTTTTTTTTTTTTTTAACTTTATTTATTTATTTTTTGAAATTACATTCATGATATTCATTAATTACACTCATGATATTAATCACACTTGTGGTATTCATATATAACATTCACAGTATTCATTCAATTATATATATAATATATATATATTTTAATTTTAAATGTTGAATGTCATTTATTTAAGGGGGAGGAGGTCTTAAATACAGGCTTACAGCACAATGGGAGGACCCTGGAGGGCAGAAGTTCGCTACTGATGTTTTACAATCTTGCTTCTAATCTGTTAATGCCCATTATTTAGGGTACCAGGCAAGGAACTTCCCTTAAGCATTCATGAGGGTGGAACCTGGCAGGGAATTAGCATAGGGAGAATATCAAGGTCAAGGTCTGCAAGCAAGGCAACAGTTACCCAAAACGGGGGCCAGGATCCTACAGGTCCCCCTTTTGTTAAAAAATGAGCTTCTGACTTGGGTTGCGTGGGACGTCAGCAGGTCACCTTACCCGTCATGGAGACGCCTGCCCAGGCCACACAGGTGCTCTGTCTTAGGTTGGTGATTGCCCCCCAGGCGTTACCCGTCTCTGAATACTCATTGTCATACAGGCTCAATCGTGTGTGAGCTGCAGAGTTAACTGCTGCCAAAGATCTCAAAGTGGCACTGGGCTTGCAATCTGTGTGTTCGATACAGAAAAGACCAGCAGATGTCCTATCTCACCCTTAGCCAGTAGGCTAAAGGCAACTGAGCCATTCCCTTCCTTAACAAGCCATACTGTAGGTTGGTGTCCTTGTAAGATAGTATCCCAAAAGCAACTGGTACTTGAGTTTATAAATTTATAATTTTCAAAGCCAATCGAGATGTATATAGCTACTGAATTAAATTTATCATGCCCCATAGAATGAAAGATTAACTAACTGTGGTAGCTACTTATGTTGCCAGGGTCTCCATTGTGCTAGCTGTAGTAAGCAATTATGAAATGGTAATCCCAGAAAGAGTAGCAGTGGTGGGCGCCATTGCTATAACAGCAACAGCGGTAGCAGCAATGACAAATTCTCTTCTGGATTGTGTGGACATCCACTGGCATGGATACAACTCCAGTAACACGTACTGCCAAGGCCCATTTTTCTTGATCCTAGCACGACTTTAGCTGGCAGCTCTTCTGGAGAATCCAATCTTATGGTTACAGTTCCTAGGCTTACATTAATGCTTGCCAAAGCTGGCGATGTTGGGGTCTCAATCTCCATTGACATCAGAAGGATAGATTTTTTTCAAGAAGACCCATTAAGTCTCTGTCATGTTAGGCTTCAGCAGCAGCCATAGGGCGCATTCAGTGCTCAGGAATCCAAAGAAGAACCTCATTGTCCTGAGGAAAGACATAAACAGAACCCCCGGGCCACGCCAACACTAGGTCGGGTCTCCTCCACGTGTTAGTAGAAAGATCCTTCCATCGCTCCAGAGGGTGATTTGCCACAGGAGCTCTCCAGTGCTTGTCTGCATCGGGTATTCCAGCAGAATCCACCGATAAAAAATTTAAAATAGTCTGATTGTTCTATATTTTATATCTAGAATCCACTTATGAGTGAGTACATACCATGATTGACTTTCTGGGATTGGGTTACCTCACTCAGGATGATATTTTCTAGTTCCATCCATTTGCCTGCAAATTTCATGCTTTCATTGTTTTTCTCTGCTGAGTAGTACTCCATTGTGTATATGTACCACATTTTCTTAATCCATTCCTCAGTTGACGGGCATCTAGGTTGTTTCCAGGTTCTGGCTATTACAAATAGTGCTGCTATGAACATAGTTGAGCATGTATCTTTGTGGTATGAATCAGCATTCTTTGGGTATATGCCCAAAAGTGGTATGGCTGGGTCTTGAGGTAGATTGATTCCCAATTTTCTGAGAAACCGCCATACTGATTTCCACAGTGGTTGTACAAGCTCGCATTCCCACCAACAGTGGAGGAGTGTTCCCTTTGCTCCACATCCTCTCCAGCATTGACTGTCATTGGTGTTTTTGATCATAGCCATTCTG
>CABHPR010120066.1:0-17085 GCA_902168415.1 Peromyscus melanophrys
CCTGTATTTTTGCACTGGCGTCTACTCATCTCTTCCTCTGCTAGGTGCAAGCGGTGTCTGTGTCTGAGAGTGCCTCTCTTGTTCTAATTTTTAGTCTTGGTTCACTAGGAGTTCTTGGTTAAATTGGTACTGTTGGGCTGTTTCTTTGGGAGCAGCTGATCTCAGTCGGTGAAGTATATACTAATGATTCTGGTGATCTGGTTCGGTGGTTGTGCGGTGCCTTCTTCTATGTTATCAGGTCACGTTTTGCTCATTCGTCAACTCCTCAGCTGATCTTGTTTCCTCAGACTTCAACCTGTAGGGATCTGAGTCCTCTCCCAGGTGGATTTCCACTGAGCAGGGTAGTCTCACCAACACCTCCAAGTTGTTGGGTTTCCCAGGGTCAGCAGCTAGGCCCTGGGTTGGCCTCAGATAGAGTGTTCAGATTCTTTCTGGTTCTGTCCCACGGAGATAGCTTCTTCCGGGGGGTGTGGGGAGGGTGTTGGGATTAAAGGCGTCTCTGTTCCAAGCTCTTGATTAAGAGCTTGTTTTCACTAACTCTTCAGTGGGTAATAGCTCAGTTTCTGGTCTTTATTGCAATTGTGTTTCGTCCGCCTGCTTGCCTGTCTCCCTGTCGGGCCTGTCTGCCTCTGTGTGCCACTGCGGGGCTGACCTGCCGCCGCCGGGCCTACCTGTCTCTGCCTGCCGCTGCCGAGCCTAACTCTCTCTGCCTGCCACCGAGCCTAACTGTCTCTGTGGGCCGCCGCCGCCGGGCCTACCTGCCTCTGCGGGCCGCCGCAGGGCCGACCTGCCGCCGCCGGGCCTACCTGTCTCTGCCTGCCGCCGCTGAGCCTACCTGCCTCTCCCCTTTATCATTCTTAGGTGGAACTTTTTGGATAGAACAATGGAGGAGAAACAAATTTATTAACATGTTCTTCTTATGAGCACATGAAGAAAACTCAGAGAGGTCAATCTATCGCTAGTAAATAAATCGCAAAAGAAAAGTTTGAAACTCCAGGCTTCAGTACCATCCCTTTTCTGAGACAGAGAATGGAGAGCGTAGGAGAGAGGCCCAGGAGAGACAGATGTGCAAGAAGTCCTTGTGAACCAAGTGTCAGGGTTGGTCGGCAGATTTTGACCATGGCTTTTCCAGTGTTTAGGTGTCTCTGGTGATGTAGGCGCCACTTCCTGATACAGAACAGAAGACCCCAGAAAACAGATGTTTACATTAGATATAAAAATTCCCAGAGCTGGAGAGTCTACTCAGAGGTTAAGAGCACTGGCTGCTCTTCCAGAGGTCCTGAGTTCCCCACTGGCTGCTCTTCCAGAGGTCCTGAGTTTCGTTCCCAGCAACCACGTGGTGGCTCACAACCATTTATAATGAGATCTGGCACCCTCTTCTGGCATGCAGGCAGTACACGGTATACATAATAAACCTTAAAAAAAATTCCCTCACTGGTGGGGATTTAGGTCAGTGGTAGAGCACTTGCCTAACAAGTGTAGAGCCCTGGGTTCCATTCAGCTCTGAGAAAAAAAAAAAAAAAAAGACAATAATTCCCTTACCAAAGGTAATGCTATACCCATAGCTTCTCAAAGTAGCCAGTTTACAATAATCCATTTTGGCTTGAATTCTCTGCTATAGCACTATTTGGGGTCACTATGGCTTGAACGTCCCCTCGAGGCTCATGTGCTGGAATAGCTGGTGGCAGCTGACGGTGCTCTTTGGGAAAGTTGTGGAGCGTTTTAGGAGGTGTAGTCTTACTGGTGGAAGTAGGTTATTAGGGGCGGGGCTTGAGGATGTGTAGCTTGCTCCTACTTCCTGTTCACTGCTTCATGATGCAGATAAAATGTGACTAGCTACCTTCTGTCCCAGAATATGATAATAAAATAAAAGGGAGTCAAGATACCCATCAAGGCTGGCGAGGTGGCTCAGAAGGTAAAGGTTCTTGTTCTGCAAACCTAGTGACCTAGGTTTCATCCCCAGATCTCCTGAGATTTGTCCTTTGACCTTGACATATACGCTATGTGCCTGCACTTATACACACACTGGTAATAATAATAATAATAATAATAATAATAATAATAATAATAATAATAATATAAATTTAAAAAGCTTCCATATCCAACTGTGGAAGCTAGTTCCCACCATCTCTCAGCAACAGAGAATGAAGCATAGTTCTTTCTTTTCTTCTTTTGCTCTTTTGTGCTGTCTAGGAACAAGTACCAGTTCCCTGAGCCTCCTTCAGATCTGTTTGAGTGTGTGATCTGTGTAAGCATTTCAGGTATTTTTGTATAAGGCATGTGAGGCATTTATATTAATAAGACTGCAGATGAGGGCTCCATTTTAGCAAGCACTGACTGTGAGCCAGGTGTTCCTTGAGGACTCTATATGCATTCTGACAACCACTGATGAAAGGGAGCATAGGGAATGAATATTGCCTAATGTGCCACATGCTTTTAACCTCAGCACTCAGGAGGCAGAGGTGGGCAGTTCTCTGTGAGTTCAAGACCAGCCTAGTCTACAGAGTGAGTTCCAAGCCAGCCAGGGTTATATAATGAGACCCTGTCTCAAAAAATTTTTTCTTTATTCTTGAGAATGTCATGCATGGAATATGATCATGTTTACCCTCCACTCCCCATCTAACACTCTGCACTGTCGGTGACCGTTCCTGGAAAGACGCTGCACTGCCAAGGCTGATTGACTGATTAGAATGGCAGTGACGGGCAGAGGTTGGATTTTGCAGGGTTGGAAGCCAATTACCTTCTCTGGGGTGGCTTTACTACCCAAATAGCCATTCATTGCCCACCACTGGGTCTAACTAACATCCTGTGTCTGAAGATTAAAAAAAAAAAAAAAAAAAAAAAAAAACCTTTAGAAAGCTATTAACTTAGCACACCACTAGCTTCTACCAACCGCCAAACTAAGAATGTCATCAAAACCATCTGAAGGCTATAGAAGAGCTTCCTCCATCTTGTAAGTACCTCTATGATGTACCCACCAGTGTGTTTTAAACATGCCTTGATGTATGGCTTTTCTAATTCTGTAAAAACTATAAGAATTCATGAAACTGCTTCCACATTGGAACATGAAGTTTGGGGTAACCTGAATCTATGTTCCTAGGCCATGGTCACTCAAAATGTTTCCAGAATAAATGATCTCTTATTCCCTTTAAGGCAAGAATTGTTTTGTGTAGGAGTACTTTCTTGTCAGCCACCAGCTCCCAAATAATGACACAGGGACTTATTATTAATTATCAAAGCTCGGCCTTAGCTTGGCCTTTCCTCCAACTAGTTCTTATAACTTAAATTAACCAGTTTCTATTAATCTATGTTCTGTCACGTGGCTCAGTTACCTTTCCTATGTACTGTATGTTCGATTTCTTCAGTGTCTAGCTGGTGTCTCTCTGGCATGCATAGATTCATCCTGAGTTCCTTTCTCTCCCTGGAAGTCCCGCCTAACCTCTGCTGACTAGCTTTTCATTTAGCTTTTCATTAAACCAATCACAGTGATACATCTTCACACAGTGTAATCAAATGTCTCACAACATTTCCCCCTTTTTGTCTAAATAAAAAGGAAAGAGTTAACTTTAACATAGTAAAACTATATATAATAAGAACAGTTATCAGGTAATAATTACATTTATAATTTGGCAAATTTGGAGAAAGTACTCTATTATCTATCCCGTATTGGGTGAGTTCAAAGTTTTATATCTAAACCACTTTCTATCATAACTTGTATTAGCATCCTAAAAATATCTTTTTAGACCCTAAAACATTTTCTTAGTTAAAACTTAAGCTTTTATGTCTCTTAACCTTATAAACTTTACATCTCTTTTGTAAGTTTCTTTTTTGAATTTGGTAACAAAGAAAATGGCATAACTATTTAGTCTTCAACCCCATTAGAGACCCAAGAAGGATAAAATATTACCTGAGTAAGCAGAAAGTATAGAGCAAACAACTTCCCAAACTATAGAAATGACAGAGACATCTGGCTGTCTGGACAGTCACCCAAGGTTCCTCTGTAATGTTGGGGCACCATCCACAGGCCTAGAATAACTGACAGACTTTTCTGTGAAGCAGATATCTTGAAGGACTGTCCTACCTTGTCTTGGCAAAGTTCAGCAGCCGCCTTCTTTTGTGTCCTGCTTGTCCAAATTGAACAGCATACTGTCAGCAGTCAAGACAAGGGAAGTTTCTTGGCCAGTGGCTAACTTTGCCACAAATGAAAGCAAACTCCATAGGGAGAATCTTCAATGTCCATCATCTTTGCTGAAGTAGATTGGTGCTGGCAGGAGTAGATGTATCTCACTGTCATGAAAAACCTTATGTTATTAAAACATCTTAAATGCTATAGTCTGTAGTCCCTGAAGTATTTGAAGACCACCTGTCTATCTAAAATATATCTGTTTGACCTTGAAAACGGACCAAGCATGACTATAAATTTGTTTATTATAGATAACTAACTACTAGCCTACATTTCTTAATTATCCTAAATATTTTATAATAGTAGCTTCCAAGGACTAGAACTTTACATTTCATTTTAAAATGAGCTTCATAGGTACAATATCTTAAACAAGAGTAGAAATACATAGAGAGTATGTTAAAACAAAAATAGCCGGGCGTTGGTGGCGCACGCCTTTAATCCCAGCACTCGGGAGGCAGAGGCAGGCGGATCTCTGTGAGTTCGAGGCCAGCCTGGGCTACCAAGTGAGCTCCAGGAAAGGCGCAAAGCTACACAGAGAAACCCTGTCTCGAAAAACCAAAAAAAAAAAAAAAACAAAAAAAACCTTAAATTTGTATCAATATACAAAATACCTTAAATAAGAGTAGAAATACATAGAGTATGTTATAACAAAAATAATCTTAAATTTGTAGCAATATACAAAATCCATACCAATGTAAAATATTTGAGATTAATAGTTGCTTTTTAGTTTAAAAGTAGATTCAATAACCTACCATTTATTCTATCATTTCTATATTTGCCCTATTTTCTTTTCAGAAAGAAATCCCTGAATCTAACCTCCTTTGTTTAGTTTTTTCCTTGACCATGACCATTAACAATTTGCAACCAACTCTCCCAAATGATAACAAACATCCATAACCCACCAAAGACCCAAAAACCATCCACCTCTTGGGAGTGTGGGTGTCATGTTCTTAAAATTACTTCATGTTGTCTGGGGGTGATGGCATCTTTGGGGACTCTGAGAAAATTGGGATAATGGTCAAGTCCTGGCAGAACTAGCTATATTATTTTTTTATTTAGTCCGTGTGATGGAAAAGTGTAGAGCTTATCTGAAGTCCTGGCTGGAGTAGTCTGTGAAGCTATACCATCTCGGCTAGCAGCTTTGACGTTGTTCCTAGATGTAGATTTTTGAGGAAACAGTAAGAGAGCCATTTTGAGAGGCTGGATCACCTGGGCTACTTGTCTTCTTTATTGATGTCTGGTTCTTTTGTTCTGAAAATACACAAACTTTTAAAGGTAACATATATATCTGCATTAACACAAGTATGGAATATATGGTGTGTACAAGTCAGCTAAAAATGATTTTCTGTTGTATGTTTGAGCAGGTAAAAGGCATCTAACAACTTCATAAGTCTGTTTGGACTGTATAACCAAACTGTAGTATAAATCTCCATCCACGTCATATGAAAGGATGGCATGTAATAATAAGTCATGAGGAGTCTGTAGCTAACAAGATTTATCATGTCTCATCCAGTCTCAGGGCTAGCTGTTTCCACAGTGGAGGAATCCGCATACATGCCACCTGTCTTGAAGCTTTTTTTTCTGTTGTTTCTTTCTTTATGTCTGCAGCCAAGATTTTTAGGAGGTCTCCTCCAGTCAAATCTGATCTTTATTAATTTTGAAGAAGTACATAGCTTTTTGTTTCCTGTGGAAACAAAAGCATAACCTCTCCCCTAACACAACATATTTTTTGACTTCCACTCTATGGTTAAGACATCCTTAAAAGATATAGGCTGGTTTAATTTAGCAGTTTTTTCTATAATTCAATGTCTCTCAGCAGCATTTGTCCTTCACTCATTAGCATTCAAAAAATTCAAAGTGAATGAAATACCATATAGGATCCAGATGCCCTATTTTCCATCCTTATGTGGCTTATTCTTTTTATATTACTTTACTTTTTCTTTAAAGATTCTATTATTTTTCAATTATTTTTTATGGTTCCCTATACCCATTTTTTTTCTTTCTTCAGCATCTGAGCATAGTTTTAAGCATACTGTATCTATTTAGAGGCTTTCTCAGCGTGGACCTGACTTTTTGTGTGTCTGTAGCCTTCTCTGACCATGTGAACCAAGTCTTAACCTTCTAGGCCCTCTGCCATAGGGCTAGCTTAGCACATGGTGCTGGAAGTTGGCTCCACCCACTTCAGGTCTGCCTAACCATTCCAGCCACACATCTCTGGGAAGCTGCTATGTTCGAACTGTGGCAGGTGTTTCTGTCTAGTTTATAGCTTGTAGCCTGCCATTTAAGTGCTCTGCCGCATAGCAGGGCCTTTTAGAAGAGCTACACTGAGCCTACCTGAGAGACTGAGGTTATCAAGAAGCTGCATCAGACTCCGTGTTTAGAACTTTTTTGTTCTTCAGCTTTCTCAGGCCTTATATGGATATACTTGGCCCCATGTTGGGTGTTATATGTAGTAGTACTTTTTTGTTGGCTGCTAGCCCCCAAATAATGGCATGGGAACTTATTATTAATTATGAAACCTCAGCCTTAGCTTAGGCTTTCCCCCAACTAGCTCTTATAATGTGGTTTGGTTGCCTCTCCTCTGTATCATATGTCTGACTTCTTCAGTGTCTAGCTGACATCTCTCTTGCATGACTAGATTCACCCGAAGTTTCTCTCTCTCCTCGGAAGTCCCGCCTTACCTTTCCCACCTAGCTATTGGCCGTTTAGCTTTTCACTAAACCAATCACAGTGACACATCTGCACACAGTGTAATCAAATAGTTCACGACAGTTTTGTTTGGTTGTTGTTGTTTTTGCTTTTTGAGTTGACACCATATTGCCCCAATAACCTGTCCCACTTCCAAGTTCATATCGTTTTTTGTTGTTTGTTTTTTACAGCCCACTACGTACAATTAGTACTGCCCATATTTGCATGGATGTGGGGTCATCCACAGGAGATCTACCAGTGGTCACACCCTCAAATAAGAATGATTCTCCCAGCCGGGCGTTGGTGGCGCACGCCTGTAATCCCTGCACTCGGGAGGCAGAGGCAGGCGGATCTCTGTGAGTTCGAGGCCAGCCTGGGCTACCGAGTGAGCTCCAGGAAAGGCGCAAAGCTACACAGAGAAACCCTGTCTCGAAAAACAAAACAAAAACAAAAACAAAAAAAAAAAAAGAATGATTCTCCCTTCCCCCGTATTTACCACCTGCCAATAGCCCCCTCAGAAACGAGTGGGGTCTCTCCCTTTATGTTAGGATTTTGGTTGGCTTGATCATCTGCAAGTCTTGTATTAGTCACCAAAGCTGCTGTGAGTTTGTGATTGCAGTAGCCATGTATTGTGTGACCAGACTTTTCCTGGGGAGGCACAACACATGTGTCTACTTACCCCAGATAGAGAGCTCATGATAGACCAAAGTATGGATACCACCACAGTCCAACTTGGTGAACTAATCAGGGTTATGCAGGAGTATAAGCGAGGGGTTATTTACAGGAACAGAAATGACTTAAAGAGTTTACAAAAGCTAGAAACGTGATTCACAGTGCACAAACTGCAGGTAGCTCAACAAGTCAGAGTATCCTTTCCAGGTGGCTCAGTTCGTCTTTGTTTCTTCTAGGCGGTCTGGATGGTCTCCTCTTCTTCCAGGCAACTAGCCTTGTCTGAGAATCTTCTCTCAATAGTCTTTTCTGTTTATAATCTTATGGAAGGAGGGGCCTAGTGAATCTTGCCAGTTTCAGGGACTTTCTGAAACTATTGAGCAGTTTTCTTCCTTTCTTTATGAGCTTTCCCTAGGGGATGCAATGTTTCCATCTTGGAGAAAACTGCTGCACAACAGAGTCCTGTCCAGAGGATGGCATTTCACATAACTCCTCCCCATCCTCTGAGGTTTCTTTCTGCCTCCTCCTCTTCTTGACTGTTCCCTGAGCTTTGATATGGAGGGGAGTTGATATAGCTGTCCACTTTCTGGCTGAGGACTCAGGATCTTATTTTTAGCGTTCAGACAAAATAAGCATCTCTCTATTGACTTCTGTCTCTTGCAAAAAGAAGCTCCTCTGAGTGAGGCTGGGAGCACCTCAGGTCTATGGATACAAAGATAAAATATGCAGGAAAGGAAAAATCAAAAACATCCCTTTTTGTAGATGATGTTGGGGTGGAAATTCCCCAACTGCCAAATGTTAAAACAGAAAATTCCCCACTGCCGAGATACTTAGGAATGTAGACTAATGGAAAAATCATAAGCTTACTTGAAACTTGATGAGATTTTTCTTTTGTGATTTTGTGTGTGTGTGTGTGTGTGTGTGTGTGTGTGTGTGTGTGTGTGTGTATGTGTGTGTGTAACTTGAGTGTGTGGTTCTCCACTTGAGTGAACTTTGTAAATGGCAATGCCAATGCCAGTGTCAGAAGGTTGGACACCCCTGCTACAGAGTCATGGCTGATGACTTTACATAGTGATGGATTTACTTAGTGACATGTTGCAGTCTTTCTTTTGAGTTCCTTCTCTCCCTGCATTATTCTGTTCCTCCCATGAGTCCTGTGCACGGTTGTTGATTTTCTTTCCAAAATACAAACTTGACCTTGTACCTACCCCTCATACTGACTTCAAGATGAGTTCAAACTCTTGAACAAGAGCCTTTGATCTAGCTCCCTCTCCAACCCCACCAAGCCTCATTCTCATTCTCTACTATTAAACACCTGAAATATTCTGCATTAGTAACATTCAGCTGTTTGGGGGTGTTGGGGTACTTCAGCTATTTGCAGCTGTTGAGGTTCACCATGCTGTTTGCAGATATTGGGGTATACCACACTGTTTGCAGATGTTGAGGTACACCATGCTGTTTGTAGCTATTATGTACCATGCTGTTTGCAGCTGTTGGGGTATACCACACTGTTTGCAGCTGTTGGGGTACACCACACTGTTTGCAGATGTTGGGGTATACCACACTGTTTGCAGCTGTTGAGGTGCACCACACTGTTTGCAGATGTTGGGGTATACCACACTGTTTGTAGCTGTTGGGGTACACCACCACACTGTTTGCAGATGTTGGGGTATACCACACTGTTTGCAGCTGTTGGGGTACACCACGCTGTTTGCAGATGTAGGTGTACACCACACTGTTTGCAGCTGTTGGGGTATACCACACTGTTTGCAGCTGTTGGGGTACACCACCACACTGTTTGCAGCTGTTGAGGTGCACCACACTGTTTGTAGCTGTTGGGGTACACCACGCTGTTTGCAGATGTAGGTGTACACCACACTGTGCTCATTGGTTTTGGCAGCTGCCAGAGCTATGTCCATCGTTGTGTCCTTACACACCAGCAAACACAAGTGCCTCCTCCTTTCCTTTGTTACTTTATCTGTAGTCTTGTTATCTCAGCTTTGATAAACTACAGACTCCTCATAGGCGTCAGGTCTTTTTTTCCCTTTGAGAAGTCCAGTATCAACCAAAAAGTACAGCTCAGTAACAGATCAGTAAGTGAAACCCAGGAAGTAATCCACAGGGGATCAGGAAGCATTCCACAGAAGGGTAGAAAGGAGTCTCATTCTGGCAACAGAGCGATGTATATGATGAACTAAAGGACTTGAACATGACATAGGTAAACACTGACATGCTGGGACTGTGGGTCATGACCCTATATGTGTGTTTTGTTTTGTTTTGTTTTGTTTTGTTTTGTTTTGTTTTGTTTTGTTTTGTTTTGTTTTGTTTTGTTTTGTTTTGAGACAAGGCTTCTATGTGTAGCTCTGGATGCCCTGGAAGTCGCTTTGTAGACCAGGCTGTCCTCAAACTCACAGAGATCCACCTGCCTCTGCCTCCCAAGTGCTGGGATTAACGGCGTGCGCCACCACTGCCCGGCTGCTCTTGATATTTTTAAAAAAGAATTGCGAGACTAACATACAACTAAGGTTAAGAGTGGTTGCTCTAGATACATAGAGATGGGAGAACACAGGTTCATTAGATTTTTCCAGGCAAATTTTATTTATGTATAGAGGATCCCAGTGAACACATGAAACTATTGCAGTCACATGTGTGTGTGTTCATATGTGTGCAGGTGCATATGTGCACATGTGTTTGGAGAACACTAGTGTGGTTTCTTAGGCTCCTGAACCTTGTTTTTGATACACGGTCTGTTACTGACCCAGAACTTACTGATGAGATCCTCTAACTGATGAAGCCCAAGAGATCCTCTTGTCTCTGCCTCATACAAGCGCCACATTCGTCCTGGACCTTTTTACATGAATTCCGGGTACTGAACTCAGGGCCTTATGCTTGCAAGGCAACTGTTTTATTGACTGAGTTCTCTCTCAATGGCTACACTTTTCCAGACATCTGTAATTTTTTCCCATGAGGCCCTGGAACATGCTTCCTTATCTCTTTGCAAATTCCCTGCATAGCTGCTGTTGGTTTTATTATTGTAGGAGCAAAGGTACTTGCATTTTTCCGCTGAGACCTTGTTGCTGGATAGTGACTGGGATCAGAGACAACATTGAAAATAGTTTTGTTTTAAGTGCAAGCTGTTGCTAAATATCTAATGATGTGGTCAAAGTCTCTGCTTGTTAAGTAAATAAGACGTTTTTGAACATATGAAGCAATGGGTTCAGTGAGACTTTGGACTCTGAGTCCCGGGGCTCTATAGCTTGATGTACAAATGAGGACAGGAAAGGATATAAAATCATTCAGAATTTCAAATACAAGGTTTCCTGTGCTTCTCAAAAAATGTTGCTATGTACTCTTCAACAGCAGTGTATCTGTATATCTATGTATGCCTATTTACAACTGGTAAAATGTAACATGAAATATATAACACTAAATTCAAGGGCTCAGCAGGGAAAGGCATCTGCTAAATGAGACTGGTGACCTGAGTTGGATCTCCAGAGCTTCTGTAAAGATAGAAAGGGAAATTGACTCACCAAGTTCACCTCTAGCCTCCATATATACACCATGGCACATGCGCAGCCCCCTCCAGCATAGACACGCAAACACATATGCATAGTAAATAAAATTAAAAATCCGCCGGATGTGGTGGCCGTGCCTTTAATCCCAGCACTCAGGAGGCAGGTGGATCTCTATGAGTTTGAGGCCAATCTGATCTTCATAGCAAATTCTAGGACAGCCAAGGTTTCATACTGAGACCTTGTCTCAAATACAACAACACAAAAATTAAACCCAAGGGTTGCTAATATCTACTACTGAGTGTAAACCCCAACAATGCAAAAACAAACTCCTCATTTGCCAAAACAACTTGAATTTTTTTTCTTAACAGTTTCTCCATTTACTTTGCTAAATTAAATTTCAATGTTAAATCTCAATATGCCTTTAAAATGTCATTTACTATCCATTACCAGCCAGATGCTCAGCTAGCCTGGGCTAGTGTTTGGAATTTGAGCTGAAATATATGGAGAGGAACACAATCAATAGACACATCACATGGCGCTGAACTTACAGAGAACAACGCATGCATCCCAAACTGGGTAATGGAAACCATTGCATGGTACCACCCATCTCTCTCCCCTCAATGGCTTTTCATCAGCCCCACAAGTATTTTTGGAAGAGCTCTGAGAACAGTTTGTAGTTCTCAGCCATATTCAAGTGATTAAAAACATCCAGGACTAAGAATCACCATCATTTATTAATTGCACAGATGATCTTAACATTTAATTGTAGAAAGAGGGGATATTTTTTACCAGCCAGGAATTAAAAATAACCACAAGCACATGCGACTCCCTGCTAGTCTATGTTTGATCTAATTGTTTCTTCGTTTCCTTGTTTCTGTTATTTCGTGTTGATAAGGAGGTTGGAACTGGCTAGGTGGTTTAGGGCCCTGGAGAAAAGTGACCAGTTGCTTATCCAAAAGCTGGGAATGTCCTCGGGACTTTCAGGAGTTGGAGGTCAGAGATGACATTAGTGTGTCAGCCCAAATGTCTCTGGTTCCACGGTAGCCAGAGGAAGGAGACACCAGAAAGGGGGTCTAGTTTATATATATCTTTTCCCCTAAAGGAGACCACTTCTAAGGTTGTGACTGAGACTAGAAGGCATCTGGCATGGGAACTGACTGGCCAGCTCAGACACAGTTCACCCAGTCACTGAAGCTGTAGGAAGGAGGCCAAGATAGCAGGGCTCATTGGTACCCCGTTTCCTGGGACTACTCCCGCTGTAGATGTCCCCTTTTCTCTCTTCCCTCATCCTCTTTTCTTCTTAAGCATCTACCTATGAATCTATAATGAACTTTTCTCTCTATAGCTTATCTTTTGTGGTCCATGACTTTTATTCATCCAACTCATAATGCAAGAACCCCAAAGCCACCAGTGTGGAAAGGTTTTGATGGCTTGAATTTCTGAGACCTTAGCTCCCTGAGAAAGTACCTGTTGCTCTCAAATACACTCTTCCCACATCAACATTTCCCTCAGTTCAGTAGCTGGCACATAGGAATAGAGAATCTGGAGAGAAACTGAGGCAGGACAAACCACTGAGGAAATCCCACTCACAGCATGTTTTAATACAAAACATTTTGATACAAATAACATTTGGGGCCTCATATCACAATATGGTTTAAGAATAGTATTTTGTGGGATTGGAGAGATAGCTCAGTGGTTAAGGGCACTTGCTACTCATGCAGAAAACCAAAGTTTGGTTCCCAGCACCCACCCGGTGGTCCATAACCATCCATAATTCAAGCTTTTGGAGATCTAATGCCCTCTTCTGACTTCTACAAGCACCAGACATGCATGTGATGCACATACATATGAGTGGGTAAAGCCCAGAGTTCCATCCAGAACTCAAATTAACAAGCAAGCAAGCAAGTAAGCAAGTAAGCAAGCAAGCAAGCAAGCAAGCAAGCAAGCAAGCAAGCAAGCAAGCAAACAAACAAAAACCCCATAATATCTCAAACAGAATTCACTGAAGATTGCTTTTATTGATTAAGCTTATTCTTGGACAATTTCATAAATGTACATCATGCGTTCTGATTACTCGCAGTTGGCACCCTCTCATCTCCCTCCCTTCCTGTTACCACCTCCCCCATACGTCCTTTCCCCACACTCACGTGTGTTTATTTTCTTTATGACTCATTGATTTTCACCAAGGCCATGTGACCATGGGTTTGGAACTCCACTGGAGCCTGGTGGGCTCACTGTTGGGTGAACAACTAAGAACGTAACTGAGCCTTGCCCAGAATCCATCAGATTTTCAGGGGAACCACAAAAGGTGGTTCTTTTTGAAGTCTTAAAAATAAAGCCTTAATAATAAAAAATGGTAAGTACTTTAAAATAACTTTCATTTCAACCATATGGGAAAGTTGCAGGGATAGGACAAGAGGCTTCTCCAAACCCAGAGATTCCCATTCAAACACCATCAAACGTCTCCTCAGGCTTTTACAGCAAAAGGGTCACACTGTATGCTTGCCTTACACTCTCCCATCTCCTGTCTTCTCTCTGCCCTTCATAGTCTGCGCCTGTTTGAAGGATTTACCGGACAGTCATTGGGCACAGTGTCCATCCACATGGCTGTGCACCAGGCTTTCTTGTGATGCAGCTCAGGGTTTTCTAGGTTAGCAGGGAGAGTATAGAGGAGATGCTATCTTCTCATTGCACCCAAGAGAAGATGGGAAGCACACCAGGCCAATTAGTCCCACTAATGGCCACTTTAATTTTGATTACTTGGTTAAGATGGTGTCTGCTAGGTTCTTCCCAGACAAACGCCTCTTTTACCCCCTTTGCATGAGTTGCTTTCTGAGAGACACTTTTAGAACTCTGTCAATGTTTCATTCCTCATTCTACTTATAACCCTTAGTTCCGCCATCTATCAATGTTTCTTGGCAGAACTGAATATTTTTATGATTATTTCAAAATCATATTTTTCAAATTCCAATATTCCTACTATATTGTTATTTGGTATCTTCCTGTTAGGCAAAAACTCTCTATGCAGTTTTAAAGTTAATTTAAAAATTAATTTTATGTGTATAGGTGTTTTCCCTGCATGTATGTCTGTGTACCATATGTTGGCAGTACCCATGGAGGCCAGAAGAGGACATCAGATCCCCTGGAACTGGAGTTAGTTAGGGGCCACCAGGAGGGTGCTGGGAATTCAACTCACATTCTTCGGAAGAGTAGCCAGTGCTCTTAACCTCTGACCCCTCTCTCTAGACTCTCTCTTTGTATTTTTTTTTCTTTTTTGTTTTTTAAGAAAGGAAGAAGTGCACTGGTTTGTAATCACATAAATGCACAGGTCTTAAATGTTTAGTTCAATGGGCTTGAGAATTGCATATACTCAAGTATAGCTACCTAAAATAAAATGGAGAGATGTTTCTACCCTTCTAGAATATTCTCTCATGCAAGAGAATTCATCTATTAACTGACATCCTTAAGCTCAGTCTCCCATCACTGCACCTCTGAAAGCCAGATCACTTGGTTTACAACTTTGTCAGCAAGATTTGCATGGCAGCCTCAAACTCCTCTCATCCCCCTCCATGCTCATCCCATTATTGGCTTTTCCTCATTCTCCATCTTCATTATGTAGAACAACTTGGCCCTTCTTGGCTTCATTAGTTTTATCTTGTTTCCACCCATCATAGAGATTTTCCATAATAAAGCAGAACCAGGAAGTTATGCTGCCAGCAAGAATCCCTCTCTTTAGGACATCAAGGGGAGGGGGGACCACTGCTATTCTGTGGTATTCTCCTTGTCATTCGAACACAGTGTTCCTTAGAAGCTTGGTTTGAGAATCACTGTCCGATGGGAGCATTTCTCAAGTGATCTATGGGGACCTTTGAGTGTATGGATACAGTACAAGACCACCTAGCTAACGAGAGGCAGCTGTTATTTTTTCTGTGCTCGCTGAATCAGAACAATCAGCTGGTAACATTAGTATTTGGGGTAACATTAGTATTTGGGGTAACATTAGTTTTGGGTAACATTAGTATTTGGCAGAGACTCAAGATGAGACCGAGGAGTGGGAAGGCTTTATAATATAAAAGAGGGAAGAAGCCTTGATTGGTTGTTGGCATAGCATGGATAGAGGCAGGCTAACTGGATGTGGGACATCCTACATAATTGGTTAGGGCAGTGGTTCTCAACCTCCTTAATGCTGCCACCCTTTAATATGGTTCCTCATGTTGTGGTGACCCCCACCCAACCAAAAAATTATTTCCATTGCCACTTCATAACTGTAATTTTGCTGCTGTTATGAATAGTAATGTAAACAACTGTGTTTTCTGATGGTCTCAGGTGACCCCTTTGAAAGCCCCTAAAAAAGAAACATGCCTAGACAGATATATGATGTGGATGAATAAATGCTGATTTTACGTGATAGAAGATAGAGGGTCAGAGACATCTCTACTATCACAGTTTGAGTGACCAGGAAGATCTTATTATGAATAGCAGCTAAAAGGTGAATTAGGAAGAAACTAGTCATTTTTGTGACAGATGTTGAGTTCAGTTTGAGGTCCATTACAGTGGAAGATGAGTCCTTGAAGATATTCTTTAGATTCCTCTGTGTACAAAGTGGAATACCATTTTACTTATTTTAATCTTTACTCAAGTGTGTTATATGTGTGCCTGTATGAGTTTATGTGCACCTTGTGTGTATAGGTACCTATCTTTGAAGGCCATAAGATGATATAAGATCCCCCAGAACTGGAGTTACACATGGTTGTGAGCCACCTGATAAGAGTGAGTGCTGGGAACAGAACCTGGGTCCTCTGCAAGCACAGTTAGTGCTCTTAGAAGCTGGGCCAGTCCCCCTGGCCCCAGGAACAGAGTAGAGGATAGTCATAACTTCATGTATCAAGGACACAGAGTGAAATAGGAGCTTTAATCTTCTGGTGATCTGTCTATAACATACCAAAACACAAAGCAAGAAAAAAAATGGAGAATAAGAGGCTCAGACAGTAATCATCATGATTCTTGCAGAGGCATTAATGAACTATTTGTGCTACTAAGAAAAAAAATGTGCTATACTGAAGAAAGCACCCATCAAAGATTTCACAATGGACTCAGGGGAGTGGAGTAAATGATTAAAAAAATGGAATTCTCTCAGTTCTTTCCAAAGCACAGCACTTTAGCTTCTGTTTACAGAAATGAAAGCACATCCCCAAAGTGGTTTAATATTTAAGCACTTCTGTATTTGTGTGTCTCCCTTCAGCAGAGGACGCTGCTTTGGTGGCGCTGGCGAGACCCAACCACGATGATTTTCCCGGTGCTCATCTTGTTCTCGACTTTGCTGTGCCACGTTGCTATTGCGGGACGGAGTGAGTACCTCTTGCCTTTGAGAGAATAGTATTTCTAACTCATGAGTTTGTGTCAGAGACAAATAATGATGGCTCTCAAGTCAGAGTGCATGCTGGAGAGACAGCACTGGTACTTATTGTCCAATATCACTGTTCTTAAAGCTCCTTGGCAGGATAGTCAGCACACTGACTTGTAATATGTAGAGAACAGAAAGGCCTCCTTCAAATCGTCATTGAGGTCCAATGAGATCTTGCATAGGAAGTATTTGGTACGGAACTGGGCAGACCTACAATTTGTAGTGTGCTTTCCTTGTATGCTGGATGACCTTAAATACGTGAATTGAGATTTTTTAAAAAATCATTTGTTTTGTGTTCTGTTTCAGCCTGTCCCAAGCCAGATGACTTACCATTTTCTGTGGTTGTTCCATTAAAAACATTCTATGAACCAGGGGAGCAGATTGTCTACTCCTGCAAACCAGGCTATGTATCCCGGGGAGGGATGAGACGATTTACCTGTCCTCTCACGGGAATGTGGCCCATCAACACCCTGAAATGTACACGTAAGTCTGAAACTTCTCTCCAGTTCTCTCCCCTCATTAGGGTTCTGAATATTTGGTGGGAAAAACTCAGGGTTCTCAGGGCTGGGTGGGGGGTGTCACACACACACACACACACACACACACACACACACACACACACACAC